>JAOUZG010025578.1:1779149-1793315 GCA_026289955.1 Argiope argentata
TATGCAGGTACTTTTAATACATGTATATATGCATAATGTCATGTATACATACAGATAATGCCGTATATAGTGTCATTTCGAATCCAATTTCACCATGGTAAACCTGAGTGAAAGTTCAAAAATATAAGTAATGATAGATAAACAGTAAAATAGAAGTGTAAGATAGCAGATTGTTTTTAACATGCTCAAATAAGTGAATTGGTGATTTTTTTCAAAAAAAAAACATTTCATATATACGTAAAACTGAAAAATATCCATATTTAATCAGTATATGATTCGTATCTAATTATTTGAAAGAAAATCAATTTTACCAAAAAAAAAAGAAAACTCCTGATTGAAGTTTGGTTTTCCGGATATTTAATCCTTTAAAAAGAAGATAAACAAAATGACAACATGCTTGTTATTTTTTCTAATGAAATCTTATCATGAAAGTATTTTAAATATATAAAAGCTTAAGTGAAATGAAATTCTGATAGGTTCAACATTATATTATTTAAAAGATTGTGTAGGATGAAAGTATTAATATTCTAAACTCAGGCCAATTATTGATTTTTATTCTATCCAGTGTCTTAATAAGTGAAATTAATGTCTAAGCTTCAAACTCAATTTTGTAAATTAAAACACAAGTCATGAAGTAATTGGGAGCAATGTTAGAATCTAATATAAAATGAAGGAAAATTTTACATCGCATTGACTATACACATTTATATATTTGTGTGTGTAGAGATAAATTTTTAACATATACGTGACCGAAGAGAGAGAAGGTATTTTTGAATTTATAACTAATTTATTCCATCCGGGAAAAATAATTTATGTACAAAAAGCGACGATGAAAGTGACGTCTCCTCGCAACGCGATGCAAGAACTAAAGAGCGAAAGGGACAGAAATATTTTTCTTGAGTGATTTTATAATTTGAGATTATGATAGAGATTCCCCGAAACGGCTAGACTTAGGAAAGGGGAAATATAGATGTCTTTTAAAATAATTTGCCTTGCTTGACAGATTTTTATTCCTTCTCTCTGAGCATTTGAAATTGCTGATTAAAGATATTTTACAGAACTCGTGTAGCATTAATTAAATAATACACTGTGGAATTGGATCAGGAAATAAAATTTTAGAATCAAATTCCCATGGGTTAAATTAAGATAAAAATGAGTAAATTAATTATGATTTAATTTAGATTTAGATATATCATTACACACACACATATATAGATAGATTTTAAACACCAGACTTACGCTTTTTTCTATATCATTGCGCACTATGAATGTATAAGTCGGCATCCAGGCATAAGCGTAGCCCGTCTTCCCCGAGAACTTGGCATCCCTGGTTCGAGTCCCGTTTCGGGCGTGGTTGTTTTTCTGAATTCTAGTAAGGTGTATTAATGCGCCCCCCTGTAAAAAGGGGATGTGCAAGCGACTGTGATGAGAGAGTAGCTAAATCGTATTCTTGGCCCTAGTTGGCGCTACTTCAAAACAAGAAATGTTCCTTTAGGCTTAAAACCCACGAATGCCCCGACGAAGCTTGTCTGTGGCAAGTGCCACTAATACAACAATGCCAACACTAAGGTACAATGATTGCAATAATTTCAATGAAAGTATTTACATCAAAAAAGCCTAGTTCCCAAGAACTTTGTGGTGTTCTAAAATCATGATATAGTAACTTACGGACTTTTACGGAAATTTACTTAATAGATAACTTGCTATAATAGAAGCAGAAAACAAAATAAAGAGACAAACTACAATTGTATCTTTAAACCAAAGTCCTTTAAAAACACATTTTTTAATGTTCAGTTAAGAGATAATAGAAAAGACAGGAATTAACTTTAAAATTATTCTTAAATTTTGATTTCACGAGAGGAAAAGGAACGAATAATATTTCATCGTATATATTTTCATTCAAAGATTTTTCATCACTTCAAATAAAATATTTATAGCCACCGAAAAGATACAAATTATATAAAAGTAACAGTTACAAGGTCGTTTGGTCATTCTGATCAATTATGTCAATCATGATTATATATGTTTTTTTCATAACGTTAATGCACCTTGAATCGTAAAACAACTCGCCAGACAAAAAAGAAATACAAAAGTAAATTATCTTAACGATTTCCTTGAACATTTTTTTATTCTCGGGAACGGACCACGTTTTCAGGTATGTCAGAGCACTTAAATTTTTTTTAATAGTTTGCAATAAACTTCATAGGCGTGCAGTTATGCAAAGTCTATTAAAATTCAGAGAAGGATTTAAGGAACTAAACTATCAATAAATAATAGCAAAAAAGGTTTTAAAGAATTGAAATCTGCCATCTCAAATTTCAAACTATTTTATAGGAACATTAGTTTTTTTTTTTAAGTCTTGTGGTATCCAAATGAAAAACATCCTGTTTTCACCTAACCCATATTTCGCAATCACTAACATTTAGAGAAGCGATGGTTTTGGACCTTCTAAATTGCGTTCTAATTTCTTTTTTCTCGATTTCAGAGGTTTTTTGGGGGAAAAACAGTTCAAACCGGTTTGAAACCCTCATGTGACTATCAGATTACGCGAATTGGTATTTAGAAAACTGTTATTTTTTTCCATCTCAAAATCGTTCAATGTCTAAAACTTTTTTTGAAATCAAAAATTCAGATTTTCTTTCTCTTTTGAAAAAAATCCGATCTAAACTAGATTGGAATGATCACTAACTAGATTGGATGCACTGTTCCGAGTTCATTCCCATTTTCTACTCTGTGTGATACGACCCTGAACTTTATTGGCGGCCAGACAGGAGAATCGAGTATATGGTGGCATTCATGCCCAGTTGTAATATTTTTTTGGCGATAAATCTTCAAATTTGGCAATCTTTATCAATTTCTAATAATCCTAAAAGCGAAATATCAATGCCACAAAAGCAACAAATCGCCAATTTTGCGCTTGTACATTCTGTGGCTTAAAAAAACCTGAAATAAAAACAACATCATGTTCTCGCATGATTAAAAAATATTCAAATTGTCGATATTTTATTATTTTTAATTATTTATTTAGGATTTAGTATGTTTCTCATCTTTGTTTACCTAGGAATGGTGTTCTTGGTCCCGAATAAAACATACTCTTTTTTGAGAAACGTAAGCGAGAAGTATATATATCACTGATCACCGGACGATTAGACGTCTGTAAATCACAAATATATATCTGTACACGCCAAGAAAATACAGTTTCTGTAATAGCATTGATATTCCGAGAAACCATTTTTGCATATGAATAGATTTTTTTAGGCTCTTAGATATCAGTTATGGGAAATACAGGCTCCTTTTTAAATTTTTAAAAAATAAAAAGGAATTGAAATTATTTTTTGTAATTAAAAGTATTGACTATTCTACAAGTTATGATGGGATTTCTTTATACCCTCCTTCATGTGATAAAGAGATAGTAAAAAAGGTCTATCTGTCTGATAAAAATAACCCATAAATGTTTTCAACTACACGGTTGAAATTTGATATGTGTATACAATGCTACAAATAATTTGTAGATTTCTATCAAATTTTGAATAAAATAAGTTTAGAGGAACATTGTCTGTCCTGTTCTTCCCAATACAAGTGAACTTGATAACTACGATATACACTGAAGTGACAAAAGTCATGGGATAGCAATATGCATATATACAGATGGCAGTAGTATCGCAGCGAAAAAGTATAAATGCGCAGTTCGTTTTCCAGAGCTTTCATTTGTGTTCAAGTTATTCATGTGAACAGGTTTTTCGTGATTTATGGAGGCACGACGAGAATCAAGACTTTGAACGTGGAATGTTAGTTGGAGCTAGACGCATGGGTCATTCCATTGCGGATATCGGTAGTGAATTCAACAGTCCGAGATCCACAGTATCAAGAGTGTGCCGAGAGTATGAAATTTCAGGCATCCCATCCCATCATGGAGAGCGCAGTGGGCGACCACCTGCATTTAACGACCGAGACCTCCGACGCCTGTGTAGAATGGTCAATGTTAATAGACACGCAACACTTCGTCAAATAACTGCGGGAATCAATGTGGGACGTGTCCGATAGGACTGTGCGGCGAAATTTGTCTTCCTTGGGTTATGACAGCAGAAGACCGACTCGAGTGCCTTTACTGACAGCACGACATCGCATGCAGAGACTCTCCTGGGCTCGTGAGCATATCGACTGCTCCCTAGACCAGTGGAAAACCGTGGCGTGGTCAGATGAGTCACGATTTCAGTTGTTACGAGCTGATGGTAGAGTTCGAGTGTGGCACAGACCCCACTCGAAAGGAGGACCCAAACTGTCAGCAAGGCACTGTTCTAGCTGGTGGTGGCTGCATAATGGTGTGGGCTGTTTTTACATGGCATGGACTCGGTCCTCTGATGCAACTGAACCGATCATTGACTGGAAATGGTTATGTTCAGCTGCTTGCAGATCACTTGCAGCCATTCATGGACTTCACGTACCCAAAGAACGATGGTATTTTTATGGATGGCAATGCGCCATGTCACCGGGCCAGAACTGTTCGCGATTGGTTTGAAGAACATTCCGGACATTTTCAGCCCATGATCTGGCCACCTAGATCGCCCGATATGAATCCCATCGAGCATTTATGGGACATCATCGGAAGGTCCGTTCGTGCCCAAACTCCTGCACCATCCACACTTTCACAATTATGGACGTCTATACAGACAGCATGGCTCAATATTCCTGCAGAGGACTTCCAACGACTTGTGGACTCCATGACACGTCGAGTTGTTGCCCTTCGCCGGGCAAAAGGAGGACCGGCACGATATTAACAGTCATCCCATGACTTTTGTCACTTCAGTGTATAAGTTAGCTCTATATAATATTCGATACACAGATTTAACATCTGTGACATCTGTCAAATTTTGAACCAACCCAACTATACTTTGATTGTCTGCCAGTCTGTATTTACAGAAACATATAAATGCGATCATTCAAAAATGCAATGACTTAAATACATAAAATTTCGTATGGGATTTTGGGTCTACAAGAACAGTTTTGTGACCAAATTCTTGTTTGATCGGTTGAGGAAAACGTGTCTGCAGTACAAATTCGATTTTTGAATACTATTAACCTCTGCTAGGGATTAATAACGAAAAACTCGCCAAGAATGACGCAATAAATTCACCAAAAATGTTGAATTCACGCCAAAAATAATATTTTGGAACTATTGTATCCCATTTGCTAAGCAAAGGGTTTTCTACCATTAAAAATTTATTAGAGGGTATGAATGAACTAGGTATGAATTAGCAGGCTTTGTTTTTGTATTTAATATCATTACCCTCTATAGATGAATAATAACTCTAAAAATATTAATATAAATCATTTCATCAAAAATGTCTTATTTCTGAGTTCATTCATGTATTAAAATCAGAATATAGAATCCTACAGAATTTAATAAGTATTTTCTATAATAGAAACTAAAAATATCGAAGGTGACAATTTCAAAATATTATTGTTCTCCAACTCATTATCACAAGCAAAAAAAGTAGACTATTTGTTTACTAATGATTCTTTTTCTTTCTTGAAATTTTAGTCATCAAAAGAATTTGAACTTGGGATTTTATTGAATCTAAATGCTTAAAACCGCCCTAATTCTAAAAAAACACTTTTCTAGAATTATATATGTTTGCCCAAACCGGCTTGAGCTAGACGGATGAAATTTATTGTAAGGTTCCTACTTGAATGATGAATCCAATCCAAGGGAAATTCCAAACCATATTTTATAGTTATAGTAGTTAATACAATTATTATAAAACGAATGAAGATAGATAAAATTTGGTACACAGCTTTATCTAAACTGAAAATATTTGCCAAATTTCAAGTCCAATCTGTAAGAATCTGATCGCCCGTCCGTAAATACTTTCACAAGTATAAATTCGCAAACGCAATGATTTATATATAAGAAATTTGTTATGTGACATTGTGACTGCATTTTTAGTTCATATGTAGAATTTTAATTTTAATCAATTGAAAAAAAAATCCTCCAAAATATACATTCAGTTTACTGTACTTATCCGGATTCCAAAGATTAATCATTAAATTAACACTATAATAGAGCCGTTTGTAATCACTCAGATCCAATAGCATTCGGTTAAGAAATGCTAAAATACATGATATAGGATCTTGTGACTGTATTAGTAATTATATCGGATTTTAGTCTTAACCGGTAATGAAAAAGCCCTCCTAAATAGACATTCAGGTTTACTGTACTTTTGTATTATTCACCTTCCAACCATTAATTACCAAATTCACAGTCTAATAGAGTATTTCTTAACTATTTTTCATCAATAAAATTCAATTATAAAATGCTGAAACACATTTATTAGAAAGTGTGTGGGAAAATTTCAAAGAAACCACTCCCATCGGCTAAACTTCATTTCACACTGAGAAATGCTAAATAATGTTGAGAAATATTGATTTATAGCTTTTAATCAAATAAAAAATGTCACTTATAATAGTCTTAATCATATAAAAGTATCAAATTAGTTATAACAAAATCGTTTGATTTATTTCAGCAAACTAGTTAGCCATAACTATGTGTGCTTAAAAATTTCGAAGACAAAATTTCAAATGTTTAAATTTAATTTCCCACAGTGAAATTATAAATGATGTTAAATTATTATTCATAAATTTTTAAGCAAATAAAAAATGCCATTTACAATAATCGTTATCATATCAAAAGCATCAAATAATTTGTAACAAAATCATTTGATTTATTTCAGCAAATTAGTTATTCATAATTACAGTAGCAAAAAAATTTCGGAGAAACCAATTCCATTGGCTGAATTTCCTTTGCCACTGACAATTGATAAATACTGTTGTGTAATTATTATTCAAAAAATTTTAAGCAAATAAAAAATGTCATTTACAATAATCGTGATCATATAAAAAGCACCAAATTAATTGCAACAAAATCAAGAATTGATTTATTTTATCAAGCTAGTTAGACATAATTATGCATACTTTCGCAAAACGATTTGATATCATTATCAAAAACAAAACTCATCACAGAATAAAAATCACATAAATAAACTATTCAAATTATGAATTTTTTGATGAACTTGTTCCAGCATTCATTCTAGGAAAAATAGTTTATGTCTGCGCAACTAAATTTGTTACTTTTTAATAGTTTGGAACAACCCTCGTGTATGTACAGAGGAAAAATAATTTAGTCAAGTTTGGAAGAAGATTTAATAAATTATCTGCGTTTTAAAATAAACGAGCATTAAAATATTTTATTATTTTTAATAAATTGAATATTATCCTAAATGGCGCCAATTTTTTTTTGTCTAAAAATGATTTCTTGACTTTACAAAAAACACGTATTATAAAAACATTTTTTTAATCTATTCCTACTTAGGTTAACAAAGAAAAATTTTGTTTTAGTTACTTTTTATTAAATAATTACAATTATTGATCTCCTCTTCGCTTTACAACGGAAGGGAAGGTTTTACTCTCGACATGGGAGACTTTGTGACCACTAGAGATGTAGTAATGTCCACTACAAAAGAAGAGACTTCGGCTGGTGAGTTCGAAATCGCAGCCCAAGGGATGCATCTAATAACGACAACCGAGCAGGATATGCCGGCCTAATAATTACAATTGCTATAAATAATTGATCAAAAAATTATACTAGTGTTCAATTTTTAACGTCAATTGAGGATTCAGGGCCAATTGTGGCAACACAAAATGCATCAATTTTCTACGTCAATTTTGTTAATGCAATGCAGATTAGAAATTTTAAATCTTTTTTTTTTATTATTTTAATTCAAAAATACTTCAAAATGAATCCAAAAAATGGATTTATTAACAATGTTTAATTTTAAACGTTAAGAAAATGAACAGAATCGTTTGAAATAAACTGCCGAAAACATGTTAAGCCTAACCTAAAAAAAAACAAAATTAATACATTATTTATTTGGCGGCGGGGAAAAGAAAATTTTTGGCAAGAAAGTTAGTTTTCAATTAATAATTAAAAAATTAATGAATCAATATTTGTAAAAATTGTATTAACATCAAATGTTATCCACTACAAGTTCTAAAATATTTTCTTGAAGTATATATATATATATATATATATATATATATATAATCTTCAGAAATTCGGCAAAATTGAGTTCTTAGAGCCATTTTTAACCAAATGTCTTTTTAATATTAATCTACATAAAAACAGAAAACAAATTGTTTGAAACAATTGAAAACAATTGTACTTTTTTTTTTACTTCATATGAAAGAGGAGAGCGAATAGCGTCTACCTGTAATCACTTCCTCTCACAAGATTTTTCAACACGTCAGAAAAAAAAATGAAACAGAATAATGAATTTCTTTCAAATTGGATATAACTAATAGCTGTTAGGACAAATGATTCTTCTAGGCAATTTAGCTAACTTTAAATAGCAAAAATTTCTCAGCATTTGTATGCTTGTATTAATGCACCTTGAATCCAATATTAGTCTCGCTGATCAGTGAAAGATTGTTCCAGTGGAAAGATCAAGATAATTAATTTTATGATAATTAATAATAACTACTTTGCATTCAGAAGTAGGTAGAAAGTGTTGTTAAGTTTTTCTACTCAATCAAGTTTGTCAGGTTTTCTTAATAGTTTAGATCAGACATCATGCACGTGCAAATGACTAATAATTTATTCAAATTTCAAAGACAATTCAATCAACTATTTTATCAAAGTTAACCGTAAAGAGTAATAAAATAATACACGTTGCCAATATATCGTTATTTTTAATGAACATATCAGTTCTAATATCTTTCCATGTCTGCTTTTGACCCTACAAACAACGCTTTTTGAGATGAGTTGATAAAAATCTTGTCAATGAACACATCTCGTCATCCAGATTAGACACCTGCTACTTAGGAATCATAGTTTCATTAGCAGCATCGAAATTCCAAGAGAGAGTAATCCCTTGCATAGATCTTTTGCTTTAGCACTTTTGCATCAAACAATAAATACTGGACCATTCTATAATTCTTCGACTGAAAGCGAAAGGAAATTGTTGTTGTTCTTGTGTTCCGCCTTACAACGGAAGGGAGGGGGAGTGCAGTAGCTTCTGTGTGTATGAACCCCTGAGCACCCGAGAGCAGAAGTATGATTACTAGCTCACACACGTCACAAACCCTTTTTATGGGGATGACTTCATTCATCCACAGATCGTAATTTAGATCTGGAACAGAGAACGATCACCTCTGACCCAGTACCCTCAGTGCTAATATTTTCGACATGGAAGAATTTGTGACCACGACAGATTAAAGTACGCCCTGCAACACACATATGGAGATTCTTCGAGAGGCAGGTTCGAATTTGCAACCCAAGACATGCGAATTAAACACCCTACCAACTAGGCTATCCAGGCCCCCCAGGGAATGGAAATTGTTTCATATTATTAAAAACATTGATTCTTCTGAAGTTTAGCACATAGTCGCCCTTTGTTTAAGTATTCTTGTCTCCTCCATCCAGTTATTACTTCACCAAAAATTTTAATACAATTGTGTTGGATTTGACACCGATGGGAGATTCTCCCTGGAGGTCCCTGGATGGTTTGTCGTCTCTTTCTTTCGTTTTGAATTTTTTTTCCTTCCTTCCATCTTGTACTCATCTGAATTGTTAGATAACTTAGTGTTATAGGCACCGGGAGCACAGGATGGCATTATTTTATGTTGTATAAAGAAAATACAGCTATAATCAAAACTGAACTCGGGATTTTGACTATTATCCAAGTTTTAGACTTCCCTGCGTTCGAAAAACAGATTTTTAGAAAAAGTCCGTCTATCTGTGACAGAGATCTCAGAAAAGCTTTCAGCTAGATTATTGAAATTTGGTATACGATCTGTGGCGGAATGCGAATTGCCCTAGGACCGAAATTATAGTGTTAGTGTTCGTAGCCGAGTTACATAACCATTAGACAAAAGTGCACTTCCCGCCAAGGGATGTTATCTGGTTTTATGAAGCCACAATATTTCCCCACCAGTGAATCGGCATAGACGAACAACTTTATAGTGCCAAACGTTATGGCGCGTATGTGAGTGAGTTGGCAAGAGAGATTGTGAGTGGATGCGTCAATGGTGTCTGACGACTTTGTTTGGTTGCTGCGTCATGTCTGACGTCTTTTGCTGTTGGTACATTGTGCCACAATAGCTGTACGATGCTGCGTACGATAATTTCCTATTCAAAGTCGTGGTTCACCATTATGGTGGATACGGAATGCCCTAAGAGCGAAATAGTGTTTATAGCACCATTAGACGAAAGTGCACTTAAGTCCTACGGATGTTATCTGCCTTTATGAAGCTAACGCCAGAGGTCTTAACACAAATTTTGCATATTATTGTCAAATGTTGCGAAAATATATATTCAGAGGAAATTCGCTTTTAGGTTGTTCGACTGTAAGTTAACATGATAACTATATCAAGTTTCGAATATTTTTTAGAGTATCGAATTTGATTTGAGAATTTATGCGATCGGTTGAGAAAAACTTGCCTATAGAATAAATTCGATTTTCGAATACTATTAACAGCATGCCAGAGATTAATCGCCAAAGAATTCAATAAAAATATTAATTTCATGCTAAATTTAATATTTTGTAACAATTGTAAGCCAGTGCTATGCAAGGTGTTCCGTTGGTTTGCAAATTTACTAGAGAAAGATTTGAGGATATCACTTTCGCTGATTTTTAAAATATTGGTGATAACTACATTTAATAATTTTGGAAATTTCAAATACAGCTTGCTTAAACTTACTTAAATCTTCTTTCTTATTTCATCAGTCTTACTTGAATCTTCCAAGATTAGCGTACATCGTATATCATTCCATAAATCTTATTCTGACCTTTTCCAACTTCCAGCAGAAATAAATTTATTTCAGCTTCTCAATATTCGCCGCTTTAATATTTCATAAGTGACTTTAGGATGAGTAGATTTTTAAAAGTCGCCATTATACTGCCAAAGAATGCTTAGGAATGAAGCATCTATTGCGAATTTCAAAGTCTACTCTGAAATAACATTGACCCGAATCACAAGATCATAACAACCACATATGTATTCATGCTTCTTTACTATTTATCATTATCGTAACTTTGCAACATAAGCATTATATACTCAATCAGAGGTCCTTCCTTTTCAGTTTCATCCCGAAACTTTAAAAAATAAACAATTTAAATAAATAATGTTATGTCTTATATATCATCATTTATTTAATCATAAGTTCAAATAGAAATCAATAGTGACATCATATTTAGTTTATAGTTTTAAAAAAGAGGAACTCTGTTTGAATAAACTAGCTTTTGCTCGCGGCTTCGTACGCGTGGAAATTTTGATGTGTATGAATGAGAACTGGCGGTCTGACCGCAATGTAAAATGTCATCAAGCCGTATCATTATATTGCTTTTGAAAATAATTTTCGCCAAAAAAAATTATCGCCAAATTGGCCGAATGTAGCGCGAACGGCAGCAATAGCGTTTCCGGTTGTACGATTTCGCTGAAAGCTGCAGGAAATATAGAAAAAAATCAATAAATGCAAAAAAATAAAATGCAATCAAAAAAAGTTAATCGAAACTAATGAAAGTAGGCAAAAGGAATACATTCAGCTGTAACAAATCAAGGTAAATGAACAAGAAAGTTCGAATTGCAATAACATAAAAAAAATTACGGCCATGTAAACCCAAATAAAGCGCTACCGAAGAATTATTAACCTTATAAATCATCAAGTGCTTATTTATCAAATCTTAGCCCACACAACTAATCCAAAATCAATTTATTTACAGCGTGTACCTGAAATTAAACAAAACAGCAAACCAATTATTCAAAATCGTTTTACTGATTAGTTTGGCCCGAACAAAATCAAGTTATAAACAAACTACGCTTGCCAATTCAAAGCCAATTAGAATGTGTAAATTTTCTGCGCCACTTTGTGTAATACGGATTAGAAATTTTCAATTTCCTTTATTATGGTTTTTTTTTTCGTACTTTTCCGTTAGCTGGATGCAAGTAAAAAATAACCAAATAATGTAGAATTCCGTTAAATAATGTAGAGTACGGCGATTTTAAAACGAAAAATCACCAAATAATGCAATGGTCCGCCAACTTTGGCGATTTTTCCCTTGTACTCGGCTAATGGAAAAGTACCTTTGTTTTAAGTACTTCAGAATGAATCCGAAAGATCGATTAATTAACAATTTTTAGTTTTAAATTCATCAAACACTAAAAAAATAAACAGAATTGTTTGAAAAAAACCGGTCGAAAACATGCTAAACCTTACTCATTTGACGGTGGGGAAATGAAGAATTTTGGTGGGAAAGATAATTTTTAATTAATAAAAAATTAATCACTCAATCAACCGTAATAAATAGTATTCTATTTTCTATTCCAGACTATAAGCCATGCTGAATTTCCTCAAATTTGATTCAGCCGTTCTAGCGTGATTGATTAACATCATCCATTCCGTCCAAACTTTCACATTTATAATATGAGGGCAAATCAAAAAGTCTTTGCGCCTATTTTTTAAAGCCAAAATACGGCTGTGAATACATAGTGAACATATACATTCTCACCGGCTAACGTTCCTTGAACCGTATAAGCCATATCTGCCTTTTGTTCCGATGAGTGGCGCTGCTATCAGTCATTTAAAATAGTGGTTTTTCTTCAGACGTCCACAGCTTATGAGCAGCGAAGTGTTATTCTTTTTCCATGGAGCAAGGGACAAACGCCCATATAATTAACAGGGAAATTCATACCACGAAAAAGTTTCTCTCTTTGAGAAGTGTTTAATGGTGGTGTCCTGAGTTTTAAAAAGGTCGTAAAGACTTGCATGAGAATGAGCGTTTCCTGGGAGAATCTGGAACACTCACCTTACAGTCCAGTTCTTGCCTTTAGTGATTTTCACTTTCCGGTTCACTGGAGAAGTTTCTGGCAGGACAGAGATTCACATGTGACGAAGAAGCCAAGAATGTGGTCTGACGGTTGTTCCACAGGCAGCCGGAAGAATTCTACCAAAGGGAGATCTCTGATTTAGTGATGCGATGGGACTAATGTATGAACCGGTGTAGTGACTATGTGGAGAAATATTGTAAGGTACATAGTACATTACGTATATTTGTAAATATCTGTATGTACCTGTTTTTGGCTAATAAAAAATAGACGCAAAGACATTTTGATTTGACCTCGTAATAGTATAAATAAACCACCCTTTATTAATTCATAAGGAATTTCTTTCATTTCTTATTTTTAATTCCAGTATATAAACACAATAAAAGAAAAGGACTGTAAACGAATGATTTTATAACAAGATTACTTACAAGTCACTATCTTAAGCTTGTAGGGATTATAAAAAGAGTACAATTTATATTTCTCACATATATAAGCGCATTCCATTAGAAATTTCAAAGATTGGCGGTATTCCATAGAGCCCAATAAATACAGTCATGGAATTTAATTGTTACTTAGAGAAAATATCTAATACAAAATATCTAATCGAATTTCTCTTTCTCTGTATCTGATTAATAAAAAAACGATGAAGCAAATATATCCATTCACATCAAAGAAACCCCACGTAGAAAAGTTCATTCATACATTTGATTCATTCTTTTTAAAGCTATATATATTTATAGGTTGTTTTGTGAAAAAAATTGAAAGGTTATTTTGTTATTTTTGCTTTTGTTAATCATTGTAAAACTGATCAAATAATATCGGAAAAAAGCTAGCTGAATCTTAATTTGATTTACATGAAATAAAATTCGAATTTCAATTCCATTTTAATTTCCTTCTGCTTTCGATCCCAAGGAATCAGAAAGTAACTAAAAATGGCACAGACTAAAAAAGAATTTTATTTTTTGAATTGAATTTAAAAAATAGGATTCTTTTAACCAAAATAAAAGTTGGATTGAGTTTTTTTAAATCGAATTTAAAGATATCAGTCGGAAAGCATTTTAAAACAGCCTGGGAAATAGAAACTGAGTCTGTAAGCTACAAAAAATGGCTGAATTTTTGGAAGCTTTTTCTGATGGGAAAGGAAGTGACATATCAAAAAGAAGATTCAATTCGAAATCAGTCCAAAAGTATGTAAGAAATTTATTTCTCTCTTTCCTTCCGAAAAAAATTATATTTATTTATTTTCTAAAAGATGAAAAATGCATCTATGTATTAAATAAAAATATC
>JAOUZG010025578.1:1803315-1830431 GCA_026289955.1 Argiope argentata
TATATATATATATTGAAAAACCATTAATTAACAACCATTTCGTTTAATGAATGAGTTATTATTTGAAGTTTTTCTAGACTTATCATCGTTATGATTTTTCAATATTTTTATTTCCTCGATTATGTAGTACAGGGAAAGTATAGTAGTCGTCAAAAAATCTGATGCTCTGTGGTATACGTAGTACAGAGAAAGTATAGTAGTCGTCAAAAAATTAGTTACTTTTTGGTATATGTAGTACAGAGAAACTATAGTAGTTGTCAAAAAAAATTGTTACTTTCCCGAATACGTAGTAGAGAGAATGTATAGTAGTTGTCAAAAAAATTTATTACTCTGTGGTATACGTAGTACAGAGAAAGTATAGTAGTCGTCACAAAATCTGTTACTCTCCCGTATTCGTAGTAGTACAGAGAAAGTATAGTAGTTGTCAAAAAAAATTGTTACTTTCTCGTATATAAGCAGTTCAGAGAAAGTATAGTAGTCATCAAAATATTTAAACTAAATGAACCTAATCTCCAAGTTTCAGACCTCACATGAGTTTGAAAAATGCATTTTCGGAAAAAGTCTACAAATCTATATGTCTGTGACAAATATAACTCACATACGCTTTGAGTAGACGGATGGAATTTGGTATGTGGTAATTATATCCATTTTTTTCTATCAAATTTAGAACAGTCTTCCTTATCAGGAAATACGTCTGTCCGGTGTTTAAATATAATTCAACACGATAACTAGAAAACGAAAAGAGTTATTATAGATAAAATTTGGCACACAGGTTTAGTCTTTATAGGGTAGACATAAAATTTCGAGCTAAATCCAAAAAGAAATTGACTGTTTGTTGGTTTGTATTTTCAAAAACCTTTAAAAGCAATAACTCAAAAATGCAATGACTACTATATATAAAATTTTTCAAGGGGATTTTATGGCTACAAGTGTATTTGTTAGAAAACGTTTGTTTCGTTCGGTTGGGAAGCAGGAGTCTTAAACACAAATTAGATTTTTGGATACTATTTACCCTATGCTGGATATTAATCGCCAAATAATTCGCCAAGGGAACACACAATAGATCCAGTAAAATTGCTAAATGCACGTCAAAGGTTAATATTATTGCCTAACATTCATTTGTTGGTTTCAAAGAAGAAAGGAAGAGTGAAGATTTATTGCAATGCCAAAGTCAAATATTTTAACAATTATAGTGTTTTTTTTTGTAAACTTAATATACGAGAAAGTAAAAAAACTGCTTCTTTAACTCTTTTATGAGAAGAATACTTCTTAAACAGAAAGCTAATTCATCAACTAAATTGCCACTATAATTTAATTATACCGTCTTATACCAAATAAACTGTAAAAATGTTTAAATATATTATAAAATCGTATTGGAATTTTTATAATTTATCATCGTATTTACTTTATGACGTCGACCCAAGTTTCTTTTGCCAAAATTATATAAAAAAAAATTATTCATTACCATCATAGTAAATTAAAATAACCATGCAGTATTTCATAATATTTCGATTAATAAAGGAGATAAAATTGTAGAAATTAAAAAAAGCTTAAATTTTCTTTAATAACAATTTTATTCACACTTTTATCCTTAAAAACATGCATAAATAAGTAAAATAATAATCTAAGTTAAATTAAATGATAATTCATAATTTTATAATTCAATCAGAGTACAATTACTTAAGTAATGCTTGCTATAGTTTAGAATTACTTATAGCTTTGGAAATCTTAATATAAATTATTTAAATCTGAAAAAATATTTTAACCACCATCTTATAAATAATAATGTGCGAAGTAGAAATCTTAAAGAAGTCTAGAGAAATATCCTAATTAAATCTTGAAAATTTCTATATTTTATTTATATTATGAAAAATAATTGAAAAAAATAATGATTTTAATACATAATTTTCTTTTCTTGAATCAGTTCAGAAACCATTCTATTTTTATTCCTTATAATTACCCACATCTCCAAAACCTGTGTCAGAATTTTTTTTCCATCTAATTTGATATATCATTTCTGCTTTTCCAATATTAATAATTTTATCAGCAGAATGTTAATAAGGTTTTATTTTTTTCGTTTTTTTCAATTCCTACTTTTAGTTCACTCTCTCCCTATATATATTTATATATCTTGCTCAAATTTTCAATCTTTAATAAAATACTTTTTATTCATCCTCTCGAGTTCAAATGCATTTTTAAACTTGTAGTGAAAGACACTCGATATCAATATAGTTATTTCAAATATTAACTCATTTATTAAATTAATACATTAAATAGAGTTTTAGCAGTTTGTAATGAAAATTAAAAACAAAAGGCAGTAACTCAGTAGTTAAAAAGTAAGGATTTCAATATTTTTCTAGTAAAGGTGAAGAATGCGAGTTAGATTCTTGATAAAATCAAAAAAAAAATTGGCAAATTATTTATTTCTAATTGTTATTATTTAATAAAAAGTAATTAAAATAAAAACTTTCTTTCTCGACCTAAGTTTGGAGTTTTTTGGTTTTGTTTGATACTTTCGTCTTTTCTTGGTTGACTGTGGTTTGAGCGTGATTTCGATCTTGTATATATATAAGAAAGACATTATCATTTATGTTGACACTTATCACAAGATAACAGTTCTGATATATTCCATGCTTTATCAGATTTTAATTTATTTTCAATTATTCTTAAAACTATTCCTCTACCTAACTTCGTTCCTTTTTTACTTCCTGGCCAAAGATTTGATGGTTAGGGAAGTAATTTGTTTAAGTCAATAATTCATTTTAATATCATTTTAAATTGAATGAAACAAAAATATTTCATTATAGTAGTTAAAATGCTTATAGAATATGCTAACAATGACTTTAGAGTGAAATTAATTTTTGTGACTATAAAGATAAATACTCTGTTTTAGAACTGAATAGCAATGACTCAATGGTTATCAAAAACTCATTTTAATATCCTTTGAAACAGAACGAAACCAATTTCATTTTAGTAATTGTTGTTGTTGTTGTTGTTGTTACTTATGGCACTTGCCATGGACAAGCCCCCCCCCCTGATTATATCAGCAGAATGTTAGCCGAAAGGAGCGTCTCTTGTTTCAAGTAGCGCCAACTAGGGCCAAGAGTACGACTTAGTTGCACACTCATCACAGTCGCTTTTTAAAGGGGGACACAGTCACACAGCTCACAGATAGCACACAAAAGAAAAACCCTGTCCAAACCAGGACTCGAATCCGGGACTCCCGAAACACGAGGAATACGCGCTATCTCTATGCCAGAAAGCCGGCATAATAGTAAGTAAAATGACTATAGTAAATGCTACCAAAGATTTGCAACGTCAGAGTTAAAGTAATTTCTTCGATGATAAAGAAAAATACTTTGTTTCAGAACCGAACTTTCAAACTAACTTTTCTTTCACAAGCTAAAAAAGTAAATAAATAAAAAGAGGGAAAAGAATATTTTGTTTTAGAATCTAAATAATTATAACGCCCTAATGGCCTTTCCTGTGAATATCTTCCACTAAGACAAAGCGTTATTTCTGCACTCCTTTCATATATAGTGTGATTAATCGTCCCTTATCGATGAAAATCGATATCATTATCATAATAAACGATTATTTGTAATAACCGATAATCATCAATAATAAATGATAAAAGTGATAAATCTGTTAATCACCTTCATCGATTATTATTATGAGTAACAACAGTTTGTATTGATAATAATTATTAATCACACTGACCACAGAAATCCATGTGTGAGAGGATTAATGTCAGCAAATGCAAAACCACATCATAATATAAAGTTATAAAAACAAAATCAAAACATAGATAATATTGATGATTTTGTAATTTTTTTAATTCTTCTTGACAGCGATATCGTATCATTAAAAGCGGACAAACCTGGGAAAAAGAACTTTCTGAAACTTACTCGCTATATTACGTAATTGCGAATCTTATATAAGGCTGCAAAAGCGTTACATAACATTGGAGAACAATAGTTGACCATTAGCGAGTATTTATCATTTTTATTTAATATATAATGTGTTTCTTTGCAATTAATCCTTGGTATGCAGTTAATGGTACCTAGAATGCATGGACTGTGTTTTTAGATGCATATTTCCCGAAAGATTAATACTGAAATTTCCCACAGAACTGCATCTGTAATCAAACGTTGCTCATATCAATTTTTAATTCAAATGTTATATCAAATTTCATTTATTTAAATCATAATTTTATGAGTTATCGGGGTTATATGAATGTGAAACTATAAATAAATTTACAAATAGACAAATAGTCAGCCCCTTGATAGAATTTGATATGAATCTACATTTTAAAGATATATTTACTACATCTTGATAATAAATTGTATCTCTTTGGTTCTTTACGTTTTAAGGTAGTCTTATTCTCTTGCAGTTTGGGCATTCATTAAATTTCCAGGAAGACCTCTTTTATTTCTTCTACCTAGACTAGTTCAAACCTTGATAAAAATCTGCAAGTTTGATGTTGACAATATACTAGATTTCATTTGTTTAGTATAAAACAATCTGTTCTCGATGTAACAGACAAACAGACATATATAATTTTTAAATTTGGTTTTAAGAGCAAGGATAGTTTGGTTGGTAGAGCGTGGTTTCGAATCTCTTGGGCTGCGAGTTTGAGCCCTCCAGTCGAATACTCTCCGTGTATGTGACGACAGGTGCCTGTTAAATCTGTCACTAAGTCCTCCATGTCAAGAGTAATACCACTGGGGGGTACTGAATCAGAGGCAATCGTTCTCTATTCAGGATCTAAATTACAATCTGTGAATGAATGAATGAAATGCATGAAGGAAGCCTGTCCCGTAAAAAGGATTTGTGACGTGTGTAAGCAAGAATTTAAATTTCTGCCCTCGGGTGGTCAGGGTTCTATACCGTCAGAAGTTAATGCACCTCTCTTTTGCTTGTAATGTCTGACAAGAGAACATCAACAAAATGTTTTTCGAAATCTGGAAAGTCTGAAACGTAGAGATTCACCAAAAGCTCGAATTTCCATTTCTGTACTCCTTACACGAGTAAATGTGGTGGCCTATGTGGTTTCCTTCACGTTTTTCTGCTTATTCGCCGATAAAGGTTTTATTCTCTCTTCTAATATTCATGCTAGTAGCGAAAATCGGTCATAAAATATAGATCTTTGGCTCAAATCTAGATTATTTTATTAAATCTAGTTTGAGTTTTTTCGTTCGAGCTTGAGTAATTGAATCCTAATATTTTGAACGGAGTTTTTCCGCCTGTCAGAAGTCAAAATTTGACAAAAAAATTGCATTTTTAGTCACAAAACTATGTACCTAAACTCATTAAGACGTTGTATTTATGAATTATTGCGTTTGCATCCATGTGGATGCACGTACCGACAAGCAATCAACTTTTAGATAGATTTGATCGGAAATTTGATAAGAATCTGCATTTTAGACGTTAAATCTGTGTAATACATTTTACTATCTGGCTCTTACCATTTTTTAGTCATCGAATTTACATTCAATCAATCAAACAAACAACATTCTTTTTAAATAAATTTCGTTCCAAATTGACAGAAATCTACAAATCTAGTCTAAAGTATATATAGCAGATTTTATTCCTTCAAAATCATCACCCTTTTGAGTTATTATGTTTACATTCAAGCGAAAGTGCGAATCGATAAACAATCAACTTTTAAATAGATTTAACTTGAAATTTGAAAAAATGTGTACGTTTTAGAAACTAAATTTGTGTACCAAATTTTATCTATCTAAATATATGCATTTTGTAGGCATCAGATTTACATTCGCTCAAGCAAACAGACAGCAGTCTCCAAATACGACATAAATCTACAAATCTAGTCTAAAGTCTATATAGCAGATTTTATTCCTTCAAAATCACCCTACCTCTTGAGTAATTATGTTTGCATTTATGTGGAAGTACGAACTGCCAAACGATCAATTTTTACAGATAAGAACTACGTTTTAGAGTCTAAATTTGCGTACTAAATGTCTAGCTCTTTACATTTTGTAGCTATCTAATTCATTTACCCTCATACAGTCGGACAGACAGACTTCCTTTCCGTAAATTTTATTCCAAATAAGACCGAAATCTACAAATATAATCTTTCATATACCACATTTCTTCCTTATTACTTTCGTTCTTTTGAGTAATTATGTTTACATTCATGTGGAAGTACGAGCTGACAAACCATCAACTTTTAAATAGATTTGAATTGAAATTTCTTAAGAATCTATATTTGAGATGTTAAATCTGCGTTACAAATTTAATCCGTCTAGCTCTTTGCAGTTTTGTAGCTATCTAATTCACTTACACTCAAACAGTCGGACAGACAGACTTCCTTCCAGTAAATTTTATTCCAAATAAGACCAAAATCTACAAATTTAATCTAAATTCCATGTACCATATTTCTTCCTTCTTACCTTTGTACCTTTTCGTGTTTATATTCATGCAAACAAATTATTATATTGTTTATATTCATAATACAAATTAATAAACGCTTAACCCATAGGCAAATTTTATTGAAAATTTGATAAGAATCTACAGTTTAGATGTAAATCTGTGTAACAAATGTTATCTATCTAGCTCTTTACATTTTGTAGTTATCAAAATTCGACAATTAAACAGTCGTACAAGCTGACTTCTTTTTAAAAGATGTCGTTTCAAATACGATAGAAATCTACAAATTTAATTTAAAATACCTATACGAAGCTTTATCCATCTAGCGTATCGCACCATTTGAGTTATAAGCATAATTTGAATTATTGTGTTTACAAACAAGAAGACATGGTGTAAAAAATATTTTTTAAAATCTAAGATAGTTTTAAAACGTGGAGATTTATCAAAATCTTGAGCTCTAAGGTTTTCTTTAAACTTTTCATATAAGAAATTTTTTTAAAAAAAAAATAATTTATTCACAACTAATATGATTCTCAAAATAATTCAACATTAAACATGATGGAAGGACTTTTTATAAAGGTTGGTTAATAAAAAGTCGATAGGTTGGTGGATAAGGTGGGAGGTTTCTTTTGTTATTGTTGTTGTCTCCTTGAAGATTGAATGGCCGCTGTAAAGCTCATCAGGAATAATCAGAAAGAATTGTGGATCTATTCTAGAATAGTAATGTAACACGCGTGGGCCAAAATCCGAATTCTCTTTTGAATTTTCTTTCGTGTTCTGCCTCACTGGGTATTCCGAAATAGCAAAAGCAATCTTGTTGTGAGCGAAGGGATTTTATTTTCCGAGGGGAATAGGGGAAAAAAAGATCTTTCTCCCGGACGAAAGGCGTTGCTCGATGTTGTTATCGAGTTTAAAGGTTGCCCGTAGAACCTTTTTTTTTTTTTGCGATTCTACCTGGGGAATAAATTGAGTCTTTACAGATATAAAGAAAGTTGGATTATTCTTTGGTTGGGATTGTGGAGGTTTTGAAGAGGAGTAAAATAAGAAACATGATCGAAACGAAGCGAGAAATAAGAAGAAAGTAAAAAAAATCAAATTAACGGAATTCTTCTTCTTCCTAAAACTAGAAATAATTGTATTTAAGTGTTTAATACTTGGGCTTTCAAAAGATATATGTATATATCACTTCCTTTTCGTAACTGAAATTTTCTTCAAAAGAATTGTTAAACTATGATGTATTTTGATGATGATTAGGTGTGTGCTGAAAGTGACGCTACAACGATAAAAAGCTCATAGTTAGAAAAAAAGTTTTAATAGAATTTGAATAGCTGTCAAAGGCTAGCGATTCAAAAAAAAACACTTTCATATGCATGTGTGCTAAGTAAAAAGGAATCCAAAGACATCCAAAGCAAATAAAAAAGCCAAAACAAAAATAATAAAACAGCAGGCATAAAAAGAAAACATAAAGAGGTCATGTGATACTATACAGCAACAGTATCATTCAAACATAATTAATAATTATCAAAATTGATCAAAAATATGTCATTTAAACTTTAAAAAACGGAAAAATAAATAGGAAAAATAATAAAAATAAAAGAATTTTAATGAAAATGGAAAACATTTGTATAAATAAATTTAAAAAAAAGAATGAAAACTAAAAAGAAAAAAGAAATTTATTCATTAGCTCAGTATTAGGTAGAAGTCCAGCTCGGGAACAAAGGCTTAGGAAAAACAAGTAATATAAAAAAAATTAAGCCAATTCCTACTTAGGTCAACAAAGAAAAATTTTATTTTAGTTACTTTTTATTAAATAATTACAATTAATATAAATAATTAATCAAAAAGCTACACCTGGTCCAAACAAAATCAAGTTCGTGTCCATTGAAAATAAATCAGAACAGAGCACACTCAATTAGTGTTGATTTTTCAACGCCAATTCGTGAATTTTCTAATCCAATTAGGGTAAAGCGATACAGATTAGAAATTTTAAATTTCTTTATTCTGTATTATTTTAATTCTAAAGAACTTCAAAATAAATCCGAAAAATTGATAAATTAATAAAGTTTAATTTTAAACGCGTTCAACATTAAGAAAATAAACAGAATCATTTGATAATCGGCCGAAAACATGTTAAATCTTACCTCATTAGTGTGCGAAGAAAACAAACTGAATTCGTTACTTATTTGGTGGCGGGAAAGTTAGTTTTTAATTTGTCTTTTAGGGAGAGAGAGTGTGCGTTATAGGAATTGTAAAAAGACTTAATTTTGCCTCTCTTTCTTTTATATTCATAAGATACTGTTCACTTGTAATAATAATTTTTTAAAGGCTCAGGCAATGGCAGAGTTCAATTTAATGTTAGTTACTGTTAAAAAGTCATGACACATGGAGATACTGAATGGAACGCAGTAATGGCATAGAACAAAAAATAACTAACAAAAAATCTTTTTTTTTTTGTAAAGAAGTAACATATGACCCCGACAAGTCCTTTGTCTTCGTAGTGAAATAGTATTTGGTTCTGACAAGTTCAGAGTCCAGAATAGCGAAGATAAGTACGGAAAGCAAAACAAAGCGAGGATATTTTATTATTCCTCTTGGAAAATCCTGCTTTCATAGTGATACAGAAAATCCAAGATTGCTTTAGCTTCTAATGACAGTTTTCACTTAATCAGATTTGAAAAATATTTGTTTATATATAATAAATTTTCTCATATAAATCAATGAAAAAGAAAGTTGTGTGAAATGTCATCCGAATCATCAATACTATTGTTCAATATACTATTGTTTCTTAAACTGAATCTTTTAAGATAATATAGGCAAAGTCTACAATTTAAAACTAATAGGGTTAAATATTTATTATCAGGGTTATTTATTATTTAATAGGATAACGATAATATTTATTATCGTTATCCTATTAAAACTAATAGGGTTAAATATTTATTATATTTGTAATAGGGTTAATATTTTATTAACGATTGAAAATGTGAACAATACATATAAATATATATAGGGAGAGTGTGAACTAATAGCAGGAATTGAAAAATATACCTCATTTCGTAAAATATCGTATAACATTAAAAAAAAGTTTGACTGAACAAGGAAAATTGGCTGGAAATTTGACTGAAAAAGGAAAATAATATGATCTTGTGTCAACTGTAAGAGGCATTCTACAAAAGTATATTTAAAAATAATCCTTTTTTTGTAATTTATTAATATGATACCACGCAATATAATAATTTTTTAACGAATTCATTATAAAAACGACCACTTAATTCTACTATAATTTTAGCAACACTATAAAGGAAATCAATATGCTCCGATTCAAAAAATACTTATTTTAATTTAATACATTTTAAATGTATCTCAATTTATATTTTTATTTAATTAAAGTGTAACTCCGCAATTGAACTTCTTTCAAAAGTACAGAGAGAAATATCTAGAACTTCAAGTACCGAAAAGAAAGACAATTAATAATTAGTTTTAAATAATATATAATAAAATTAAACAATGTAACATTTTTTCAATAATTACCGAGTAAATTATAGCATTAAGTTCTATCTTATACCACTTTAAAATTTGAAAAATAAGCTTCTCAATTAAATCAATTTTATTCTCTAGTTTAAAAAAAAATTCAAAAATATTTTAAGTATATTTTTAACCATACTTTTCGCTTATTTTAATAATTTTGCGTGTATCTCATCAATGCCTATAATTCCGAGAACAAATGTGTATATATGCGCTCGTATGTAAATATTACTTATTGTACAAGTCATTTTTCTTCAGGACTGTTCGAGTTTAATGGCTGTAAACGATGTTATCATGATGAGGTGCCCACATTGTAATATGTATCAAAACAGTAAATATGTACAGTTGAACCTATATTTAACCCTTGACACCTTTGGTAGTGAGTTCTTTCAAAGGATTAACACAATCGCTCCCACAAATTGGGAATTCGGTCTGGATAGAAACCGAAATCGATTGGTAAGCTGAGAAAAGCGTAAATTTATTTTTGTAGGCTTAAAAATCCGAAGATTTACTTGGAAAGAACGGTAATAGGTGCCACAGCTTGACGAAAATCATTTTCCAAAATTGATTTACCTGTTTCTATTGGTTGGTTGATAGTGTGGGGTTTGTTGGCGCAAGAGCCATATTTGGCTATACTGCGCCAAACAAATTACCTGTTTCGAAGGATCATGTTGGGGTCAAGAGGATAAAACAAAGGTAGGAACTTTTCAATTCTAAGTATAGCTAGTTTAAATAAACAAAGAAAGATGATCTTTTAATTTGGCCCATGAATTAAACGGTAAGGTGCCGGGATTTGTCCCTATATCAGAACTAATAGAAAATAATTATATTTATAAAAATGATTCCAAGTACGTGAAAGATTTACTAAATACTGTATCGGAGAAGAGAAAAGAAAAATTGAGGAAGAAAGACGGCACGAGAGTAATTTTGTTGAGTTAGAAAAAATTAAAATTTAGTATAATTCAAGCAGAATTGGAAATTTAAAACGCGCGAAATGCTAACACTAATAAAGGAAGTCACAGTCAGAGTCAAGTGGCCTCTCATCCTGGAAAGTTTAATGAAATCAGTTAAAACTTCAGAACAGGTAGTTTCTTCTAGGTCAGAAAATTTCCTTTTACCTTTCAAATCACTCAAAGGAGCATTTAAAACGGAAAATGTGCCTATTGGAAAAGTTTCTAATGCTTTTCCAAAAAATATCCGTTTCGGTATCCTTATATAACATTTATCGTTAACAGAGAACTATAGTGGAAAATTTCTTTTACAAATAGCTGTAAAATCTCTCTAGTTTTGAGATAACAACACACGGAAATAGAAATTAAAATCCTTTCAAAACACAAAATATGTGCAAACAACCTATTTAGAGTATCAATCCCCAGCCACCTACCGCCTTACGGCACAGAGGTATCTGACATGGGAAAGGCCGCGATCTTCAAAGATAACACGGACCTCTTGGAATATCAAACATAATAGCCGATTTTAATACCCACCTTCACTCCAAAGAAAGCAGACGCCCGAAACAGACCCGCTTGGACGTTAAGTGAAAATTCCCAAAGCACTCCAAACCGCCTCACTGAATCCAAAATTTCATTTCACTTCCTTAAACGGAATGAAAGCGGATGACTTATATATGTATGGGATTTTATTTTTTATAATAACTTTGTGTTATTTTTCGCACTTAGTTAGCATGAATGAATTTCTATGATTTATAAGAGCTAGGTTGTTTATAAGAATATTTTATCACGCTTAAAAGAAAGGGCATAATTATGAAAGTTACAAAAACAGTTCTCTTAAAAAAATTATTTTCTTTTGGATATATTATGGAAATTGATGTTAAATAATTAAAATAATAAATACTAACCAGCAAAAAAGTTAATGACTTTTTCATATTTTATAAATCAGTCAAGGTAAAGTTAGTTCTCTCATTTTTTTTAATATACATAAAATTGATTATAATTAAACTGGTTACATTTAACTTTCCTAATCATCCCATCTGGTTTTGAAAACCTAGAAATATATCGAAAAATATCGGTACTTGTCTTCTTTAAATTATAATGAAGCTTAATGCCAAGTTTAAAGAAATCAAGGGAAAATATTCTAATCGGCTTTTTAACTGTGAGTTCAGTAATTCAAAAAAATAATAATTCTAATATCCCCTTTTCTTTTGTTATATTACTTCAAAAACTAGGCGGAAATTAACTTCCAAAATTAACTTCATTATCAAATGCTCTTTTTTGGATGACCTTTCTATTTAAATTGATAGCAAAATACTTTCTTTTACGCCTTAATTATTTTATCGACAGAAACTTAATTGCTAATTTATTTCTATCTACGAAAAAAGGCTATTATTAATCCAAAAGGGATCAAAAAAATCCTACATGCAATTTTCTGCTCCGATACTGAAAGTAAGAATAATATTGTCAGGAATAATGAACACTTGTAATTATTCTACAAACTCGATAAAATAGAAAAATGATATGAAATGAAATTATTAACTAAGTAAAAACCCTGTCTTTGGACAGATTCTAAACCCTTGAATTAGTTGTTAATTTAAATAACTGCGAATTTACTTAATCGAGGCTTCATAGATTTTCGACCAAAAAAATTCAAACCATTGTTAAAATGCGAAAATGCATTGACATTTTTTTCTTGTTTCTATTTCGTTAAAGTAATTACATCACAGTCTTTAATTTATACTCTACTATTATAATTTATTCATTTTTTATTTCTTAAAATTTATATTTTTAAAATATTGAAAACAATAATACATGTTAAGAGCCTGTATCTTGGTATAAAGTTAGCGTGTCTTCCTCGAGAGATGGGCGTCCCAGGTTCGAGTCCCGGTCAAGACGTGGTTGTTCTTACGTGTTCTATCTGTGAAGTTTGTGAATGTGCCGTCAGAAAATTGTGCTATGTAAGCTAATGGGATGAGTGAGTAGCTAAGTCATACTCTCACCCCCCGTTGAGGCTATTTTAAAAACAAGAGCCGCTCATTCGGCTTAAAATATCTGACGGCTGTCAGCGCGCTTGTCCATGGCAAGTACCATTTAATAACAACAACGCTTATAATCACAAGATAACATATCACTGATATATCGTGTATGAGCTATAGTTTGTCCAGATTCAAGCTTGCATATCAAAAGAAAATTCAACTCTCCCATTCAAACATTCAACATGTTTGTTTCAAAGTTTGATTATAATTATATTGAAGATGTTAAAATATGCGTACTAAATTCTAGCCGGCTTTCTGGCACAGAGGTAGCACGTCTTCCTAGTGTTCTGTGAGTTCCGGTTCTGGCATAGTTGTTCTTCTTTGTGCTATGTGTGACTGTGCCTCTCTGTGAAAAGGGGCTGTGCAAGCAAATGTGGTGAGCGCGCAGCTAAGTCGTACTCTTGGCCCTAGTTGGCGTTACTTCAAAAACAAGAGACGCCCTTTTCTGCTGCTGTATCAGCGGGGAGGGGCTTGTCCATGGCAAGCGCCATAAGTAACAACAAAAATTAAATTCTATCGACCTAGCTCTTTTCCCTTTAAAATTATCGAATTCACTTGCGTTCCAAAAGGCAAACAAACTTCCTGAGGATGGATTTCATTAAAAATTTATTAGAAATCAATAAAAGACTTTCATTCAATAAATCAATAAAGACTTCATATACCAAATTTTATCTATCTTGCTCAAAGCATTTTATGCATTCGTCCACAGACAGACGGACATTTTCCAAAAAATGCATTTTTCGAATAACACGGAGATTGTTTAAATCTCGTTTTCGAATTTTTTTGACGATTTCAATACTTCCGCTATACTACTTATACTAAAAAATAACTAGATAAAAATATTTTAAACTGCCTAGAACATTTTAGGAGAAAAATCTGGTGCTCTAGACAAAAAGTAATGAGCAATTTAAGCATCGAAAACATTTTTGGTGTTAAAGAATTAAATAAGCAATGCTTTACAATTTTGTCTGTCTAACCACGATCCTAATGACCTCATAAGATACCGAGTAAATGTTTCACTAATGTCTGTAATTTTTTGAAATATCCCACGATTCGCCTTTAGCACCTTACAACGTTTACCACTTTTACGTATCATTTATTCCAATGCTCCTGAAGAAATTTTCACTCCGCCGAACAGAGGGAAACATTACTTTAAAACGACTTCGACAAGAGTTTGTACTCAAAAAGATATTAGGGACTATATTGCACAAAAGTTAATAATAATTTAGTTTCACTTTTTACTTTTTCGTATACGTAGTATAGAAAACGTATAATAATCGTCAAAACAAATCGAACTCGAGATTTTAACGAATCCCACGCTTCAGACCTTCCTGAATTCGAAAAATACATTTTCAGAAAATATCATTCTGTCTATGACAAATCTATATATCTTTGACAAGGATAAATGAATAAAGCTTCGAGCTAAACTGTTGAAATTTGGTATATGGACTTTACAACAATTTTTCAATTTTCTGTCATGTTTTGTGTAAAATCTGTTTGATGAGGGTTGTCTGTCCGGCTGTTCGAATACAATTTAACATGATTACTACAAAACGAAGAACTAGATTGATGAAATTCATTGCACGAAATTGATATCCATAGTCTAGACATCTATCAAATTTTTAGAGAACCCCATTGAATGGTCTGTATTTTCAGACCAACGCGATGACTTAACAAAAGTAACTCAAACGTCGTAAACGCGAACGTCGTAAAAATAACGCCATTTCTCTGAGATGCAATAACTTAAATATATCGTATTAGTATGGAATTTTACGACTTTAATTACGGTTATTCGATAAATTTTTATTTTAGTCGTATGAGAAAAATGTATTTAGAACAGAAAACAGGGTTTAGATAGAAATTTCATTTCCCAATCGGCCAAGGACTCCAAATACACTGCACGTAACGTCAAAATGTGGTGTATTTTTTATTGTAAACAGAAGTTACACACACCAACACAGTTTTCCGACATCATTGTCATTGAAAATTTGTGGACCGTACTCAAAACAGCGGTCCAAAAACACAAAAATAGAAACAAAAGACATTTAAAACAAGTGCTGCAAGATAAATGAGTCAAAATATCTTCAGATACCACCAAAAATTGATCTAATCTATATTATTACGTTTAGAAGCCATTATAAAATCTAAAGGCATACAACTTAACCCATTCACTGCCAATCACGAATATACTCATGGTTGGCAGGGTGTTACCCATTGCCAGCATGAATATACTCGTGATACTTTCAATATATTATAACGTACAACTTGTCAAACTTACAAACTTTTTATGGCCGCAAACATAAATATAAAAGTGTAAAAACTTTAAAAAAAGCTGCAAATAAATTGTTTTTACAAAAATTCAACTTTATTATTATAACCCATTCGTTGTCAAGCCTACATTGTATGAGGTTATTCCCATTGCCATTTCTGTGTTGAGTATTATTGTTTATCTAAGTTTTATTATTTCAAAATTCATACACATATTTTGTCATAAATAATCATTTACATGTATAAAAATCAAACATGAGTTTACTCGTGGTTGGCAGTGGGAATAACCTCATACAATTTAAGCTTGGCAGCGAATGGGTTAATATTGATACTTTCTTTGTAACGAGATATTACAAAAAGTTCACTAATTTATTCTCAATTTTTTAAGGCCAAAAGTTGCGTGTGTTTATTTAAAATACTCCTAAAACTTTTTAATTTAGATGTTTTTGGTTGATTTTTCATTATTCTTACTTTAAATTAAACCATTTGTTATGTGTAAGAGTAAAAATATGTTTGCATTTCTCTGTACTGCGTTTTATTGAAAATTGGATTTATCAAGTAAAAGTAATGTGTACTGTCCGTTGTTTGAGCCACTGTATGTTGTTGTTCCTGCTTATTGCCCTTGGATTGAACTCCAATTCAAACCAAGTCCAAGATATCTGACAGTAGTTTCTGAGAGTAAGGACCCCTGAGCACTCTAGAGCTAAGTATCGACTTTAACTCATATGAAGATGACACTCACACAATCCTTTGTACAACCCCTTTTAACAGGAGATAAGGAGTATCTTTCACACACTTCACAAATAGAACACAGGATAGAAAACAACGACGGCTGAATCAGGATTCGAACCTGGGATGTCCAAATCACGGGGAAGACGCGCTGCCCTTGGTCCAGGACACCAGCAAATGATATTTTCAGTAATAATGCTGAATTCACACTGAAAATTCATATTTCGTATTTAATGTACGCCAATGTCATGCAAGACGTTCTCTTTTTTAACAAGTTAATAAGAAAGCATGCAAGAAAGTTTTAGGGAGACCACTCCCTCTGGATTTTATGAATGAAAATACATGTTTTCGTTCATTTGCAAATTTCAAAAGTATTTACACATTTTTTTAAAATAAATTTTTGACAGTTTAAATTTTTAAGGGGAACGGGAGACTCTAACAGGCAATTTTCCGAATTATTGATTAAGATAACAAATTTGTTTATGCGTTTGTATTAAAATATAAATGCATCAAATTCCTTTTAAAACTGTTTTGAAAACGAAGAATATTATTTTTCAAAAATTAAAAGATTTATAATTGTTATAAATTTCAAAATATCCCACGCGAATTCATTCTTATTATTTTTCTACCCAAAAATAAATTTATTTGGAACAAAATTGTATATTATTTTGTAATTCCAATTGAATGCTATTCTTTAGAAATATTTCAATGTCAAAGTAATGAGTGTTTATAGGAATTTCATGGGTTTTTTTTTGAAAAATAAAATTGATTTTAAACTATCTAAAAATTGAAATATAAAATGCATACCCTATTTTCTATTAATGCTTAACATAAGTCTTTATTATTAATTCTATTTCATCGCTCCAAAAATTAAGATACCAGGAGCATTTCAAAGATATTTCAATCTAATAACAATATCATTTTTACAAAAGTCAGTATGATGGACCTTTTTACTCTAGAGACTTCAAATATTTATTTTATAGAACACATTTTTATAGAACTATTTCAGTTGAATGTAAACATATATTTTTCTGATAAAATGATAGCAATAAAATTTTATATTTACGTCCATTTTTGCTTATTTTAAAATCCATTGTCACCTTAAAGACTCAAAAATAAGTATCAATTATTTTTTTCTGCAAGAAAAAGATTCGTTTACAATTTTTTCAACAAAACTTTACGCTCTCTGTTAACAAGATCTACATTAAAACTCTTAGTGAACTCTTAGCAAATCATTAAACTATGAAACGGTTCCATCATCACTCACTAAATTCTAATGTCTTATTTTGCATATAAATAGTGAAATATGATACAATATTGCATTTTAATGAACAGCGAATTTGCATTTACGTTATTAATGAGTCGTATTTGCATTAAAAATTAAACGGGTTATATATCATCTGCTTATATAAGTCAACTGTGATAAAAATAGTTCAAATTTGAAAGAAAAAAAAAACATATGCATAAAAATAACATACCTAATCTTCTTTTTTGCTGTTACATAACAAAATTCTAGAAGATTTCTTTGGAATATGGAGCAATTATCTCAAATGGAATGGATTAAAATCCAAGGCTTAAAATTAATTTATTTTATTTCTAAAAAAAATTATCTGTTTTTAGTAACAGCAGTATGCGAAGAAATAACAATTTTGCAAACGATTTTTCTTCCAATTTAACTGACAAGAATTTAATCATTTAACCTATTTAATCATCTAAAAAGCATTTAATCTTAATCGTCGAAATTTTGATGTTTTTTTTCTTAATATTGTAAAAGCCATAGTAGTTTTTCATGCATGTGTCTTCCACATATCCTAACAAAGAAGAGCTTAGCATATTTATTTTTTTAAACCAATAAAAAATTATTTAAATTCCTCACAGTGCAAAATTTAGCTATTCAATTAATTCTAACTAAAAGTTAAACGAAGTTTTGGCATTTCTGAGCAGCAATTTTTAAACAGTTTATTTCACAAGGAATATTTTTTGTCATCTTATAGAAATATTTTTTTCAAAATTTTGCCCTTTTAAATGTTTAAATTTAATTTTTGTACCATTTTCCTTCATTATTTCAAAATTTAATAAATAATTCAATATATGCAAACGATTCTGAAATAGAGAAATTTATGGATATTCTGTTGCTAGGCAATTTTGAACTACTTTAACTTTTTTTATTTCTGTTTTTTTTAATATATATATATTGATAACTGTTTTATTAAGAATTATAAATTTTATTCTTAAAAATAAAATATAATTACATTTATAATGATATAATTACAGTCGCTCAAAAAATTGACTGTACACCTTATTTTTACTTGATAAATCCGACTTTCCATACAAATAACATATTAACTAAAAGGCCAAGCATATTTTTATTTTTAAGCATAACAAATTGTTTAATTCAAAGTAAAAATAAAGGAAAATTAGCAAAAAATCTCTAAACTGAGAAATATTAGAAGCATTTTAAATAAACATTAGCAGGTTTTTGCTTTAAAAAAATTGAGAGTACACCAACCAAATTTTTGTAATAGTGCGCAAAGAAAAAAAGTAAATATTTAATTTCATATCTTTTAGCTTTTATAATGACTTTTAGACGTCGTGGTGATGATTCGACAAATTTTTGGTGGTATTTTAAGATATTTTACCCATTCTTCTTGCAACAATTGTTTTAAATAAGATTTGTTTCTAATTTTGTGTTTTTGAACAACTATTTCGAATGTGGCCCACAGATAATCAATGGCACTGGTATCAAGATACTATGGTAGTGTGTCTAAATGCTGTTTGCAATAAAAAAAACTATTCGTCTAGTTCATTACATTTTTAAATCACTGAGTTCACAAGTCAACAAAAAAAAATTTAAAAGACTTTTTTAATAATGTTGTTTAATGTGTGAAGAATTTCAAGATAGAATTTCTTGCCGATCTCAATTATTTTTCTTATATATGTTTCTTTCAGAAAATTGATATAAAATGGTAATTAAATAGTTATAATAAATATTTTAAAATATAGTGTAAGAATTCAATTATTCATATTTTTTTGCCAGTTGTTCTTTTTTTATATATTTTCAAAAAAAATCTTACAGTTTTTAGAATAGACTTCCAAAATAATCAATTTGAAAGCAAAATTTTATTTGAATAAAATGTTGAATCGAATAAAGAAACCTGAGGTAATCCAAAAATAAATATAGAAACCCTTATTCCATTCTAACTTTCTAACTCAACTTACAATCCCAAACAAAAGGAAAGGAAATCAGACAGACGATTCTATTTCATACTCGAAGTAGCTATATTTCTTACCAAACGACTTTTTACGTGAAGCTTCTCATGTGTGAGCTTGTGCAATTTCGGTATTTCTTTTTTATATGTATCATTTCCCGCGCTGTATCTACGGAACCAGAGTTCTCAAAAAAATCATGGAACTCCCTTTAGCCTAATAAAAACAGTTATTAAACATAACTGTTACTTTAGAGATAAGTCACGCGAACTTCCCGTTACGTTTTTCTTCCTGTTCGATTGGTGGGTAATCCGATAAAAAAGGAAATATCCATTCACAATAAAAGAAATTCTCTTATAAAATTCGACCTCTCGGTTGATGGCATTCCTTTTTATTGCAATATAGCCAGACAGGGCAGCGTATAAAGCGAGAGATTATTTCTTTGCTGCCTTTTTCGAGACTAAATGGTCGCTCTAAAGCTCATCGCACGTAATCGAGAAGAGTTGCGGATCTATTTTGGAACATCAGAATCGTAACGTGGCCAACGCCAACCAAAATCAGAATTCTTTTCTATTCGAATCTTGTTTCCGTGTTCTGCTTCACGAGGAATTCGTAAGTAAAACCAAAGTAATTTTATAACGAAAGGTTTTTATTCTCCTAAGAAAACAAAATAAAATAAAGAAATAAAAGAATTTGATACTCAGAAAAAGGTTTATTCCTCTCAAATATATTCTAAAACAGTTCGAACTACTATCCAAAAAGGAAATCCATAGTCAAAAATTATGCAAACAAATATTTTTTTTAAAAAAAATTACCGAAATTCAGGAAAAATTTTCACAACTAATTGTTATCATTAAAAAAACATTTTTCTTTTTTTAAATTTTAATTAGTGTTAAAATCAATCTATGCTATAACTTTTTTTTGTAGTTGTCATAAAAAGCATTGAAATCTCGTCTTTTTATTACCTAATCAAATTTATAATTAAAACTTCAGAAAAAATAGGTCTAAGGTACCTAAATCCAGTCTCTAGAACATATATCTGCTAAATATGGTAGCTCTGTGTCAAACAGTGTTCTTATAGAGGAGCAGCACACTTGCAAACATATTCTTCTTTATTATTAATGCAAATAATAGGCAAGCCTGCGCATAAAGTGAGAGGTTGTATCTTTATTATTGCTTCTTTCATGAATAAATTGTAATTGTAAAGCTTATTAACCATAATTTTAAGGAATTGTGAATCTTTTGGAATGGCAGAATTTTCTCTGCGGGCAGAATCGTAACGTGGCTTACAGGCACCAAAAATCGAATTCTGTATTCTGGTTCACGGGGCATACGTAAATAATATAAATCTAATCTCATTGGGAAGTAAGGGGGTTTATTTTCCGAAGAAGATAAAATAAAATAAAAGGATATAAAGATCTTTTTTTTTTGAGAAAATGGTTTATTCCACGTTATTATCGAATTTAGAAATATGCTATCGAACACATTTTTTAAAAAATATCCTCTGACTTTTTATAAAGCGTTTAAATCCAACATCTTCAACAACAATTAAAATGGATGCGCTTGGTAGCTTTTTCTAGGAGTTTTTCACAGTATTTGACTTAGAGCAGTTAAGAATTTCCTTATCCTCTGTTTCCTGATTCTCTCTCTCTCTCTCTCTTCTGGGTGATTCTTCTCGGCCATCATTTCTTCACAATTGTAAATACATACCTAGAAAATAATAATAATAATAAAAGAAAATGTAATCTTAGATCGTAAATTTCAAGTTAGCATGTGAGAACGTTATTATTTTAAAATCATTAATATTATTACTAATACTTCTAAAGAAATGGGATAATAATAATATTCTTATCACTAATTTATATATATTATTAGTTCCAAAAAAAACAGCGTATTAAGTATATCGACAATGCATCGAGTCTATTAATTGCCATGCAAAATTCACTAAAACTGAACAACGTCAATAAACAGAAATCAGAGATATCAACAATGGAAATGAGATTGAACATTGGAAATGAAATTAAAACGGAGAATAATAAGTACCCATAATCTCTAATAGTAATGGTAAAGGTGTGTGTGTGTGTGTGTGTGTGTGTGTGTGTGTGTGTGTGTGTGTGTGTGTGTGTGTGTGTGTGTGTGTGTGTGTGTGTGTGTGTGTGTGCGTGCGTGCGTGCGTGCGTGCGTTCGTGCGTTCGTAGACCAGATTGTTTGGTTTAGAAATACCAAATCTGGTACAATTTCAATTGCAGCTTTAATAACTAAAATTAACAAGCTTTAATAACTAAAATTAACATTTTCGCTTGATAGCTTCCTTAGACTCTATTACATAAAAATTACTTTAACACTGTTTTAAAATTCTAAAATCTATTTTTTAATGATGCCAATCTATTTGTTACCTAATCATTTCTTGGATATTATATTTTTTTAGATATATTTTTTGAATAATTTCCGATAATATGCTGCTACATGCAATATTCTATATCATTGTTGCATTAATATTCAAGCTGTTTTCACTATCTCATCACATGTTTAATCACTTGATTACTTTCTTCTATGTTTGAAAGAGAATAAAGAAAGATTCCGTTTGTTGTGTACACCGTTCACATGATTAATAAGAATGTAAAATTATATCTTGCAATGAAAGTTGATGTGTTGTAGATTTATCAAAACTACAATGACACATTTTTTGATGAATTCAATATTACTTTTCGTATCTTTCACATCTGAAAAACTAAAATTGATCATCACTACCATAAATGCAACATTGTTTCAAAAAAAATCCATAGAATATTTATATAAAAATCAATAGAATATTTATATAAAAATCAATAGAATATTTATATATAGAATAGAGTTAAAAAAATCGATAGAATATTTATATATTCAGCACGGAAATCCCACTGATAAATTTTTTCTTCACATAACTTTTCCCCCCATATATTTTAATATTAAGTCGATGGGATCCGATATAGCATCATGATTTATTAATATATTCGTTAACGAGTTATTAATCGTCTGCGCTAATTGATTGTAAAAAATTCATTAAAATATTAAGCGCTGTTTTTGTTGCTTACCATATTTCAGATCGTTTTAGATATTAAAAAAAAGATATATATCATCAAATACAACACTTCAAATAAAAAAAATATTAAGTCTGCATATACAAAAAAAATCAGCAAAAAAACTTATTTCTAAAGTTTTACTGGCAATACTGTTATCAAGATCTAATCTTCATTTATCAACAAATAAGAATAACAGCCATAGTAATCCTCGAAATTGCCGGAAGGCATGCTAGGATATCTTTTTTATGGTTTCAGTTATTTATAAATTTCCAGACGCTGATGGCCTCCAGCATCAGAACAAGTTATTCGCAAAGAAAAAAAAGTAAAATAAAAAAAATACAGTTTTCATTATTCTTCAGTAGGCAATCGTGACAACTGCCTTTCTTTGACTTGTAAAATTGCGGATAACATCATAATGATTTTTTTTGCTCGTTTCTTTGCTTTGTAAGTTTCAGAAAGAGAAGAAGAAATCGTCCTCTAAAGAACTAACTTTATTTTGTCAGAATAAAGTACAAATAAAAGTGTTTTCTAACTCAAATGAAGGACACAATAACTTGTACAGAGCCAGTTAGAACCCCATTTAATAAAGTACATATTCACCAACGAATATAAGAACATTTTTATAGTTCTAATGATTTTTTTTGTTCTGCTTTGAGATGCATACACGTTTGCCAGTCGTTTCATCCTTATTTATTTGCTAGTCGCCATTGATGACAAGTTGATGTTCCAGGATGTAGAATTTTAGAACTTTTAATTAAATATTTTATGTGGCTTCCTTTTATTAAATTCTCCAACAAAGAATTTTGAATTTTTCAAATTTAGATGGACACTTAACACGTATTTTTTTTAAAGTCCTATAGCATTCTGTATATTGTGCTACGTACTCTACCTAATTTTCCATCATTTGATATATCACATTAAAGCTTAAATGTGATATAAAAATGATTAAATTTCAAGATAATCTTAAAAATTCTCTGCTAAAACTATTAAAAAATAAGTGCACTTTAAGTATTTCTCATTGTTTGCTTTTTAAAGTGAAATTTTTATGTTTATTTAACCCTTAATCAGCAAATGGTAAAAAGTTATACAAAAAAAATTAGGGTGTAAATACTAAATATCAGAACAGACTTAATATATTTATATGTTCTTAAAAATCTTCTTTTATGAACATTAACATTTATTTATTATTATCTGTTTCTCAAGATCAGTTATACATTCTTAGTTATATTTATACGTTCTTTATTTTAATTGGCTAATTTTAACTTAATTAATTGTTAGAAATTATATTTCGATTATCGTTTAAAAATTCGTGTAATTATAAATTTTTACAATATACATGTAAAACAATTAGAGTGATAGATATCCCATGTGGGGCAATGGAAACAAATGTTACTTCTGATTTATTGTCCCAATTAGAGGATTAAAATCAAACTTAAATATGAATTGTATTCATAAGGAAAAAAATAAGCCAATGAAAAAATTTTGTATAAAAAATTTATAGCAACACAGCAAACGACTTGAATTTCTTTAAAACATGAAACAAGACTGTAAAATAAGCTTCAAAATTTATGAAAAGGGAATTAAATCTAAAGAAAAGAATCAAAACAACTAACTTGGTATTATCGAAAAGAAAATCTTTCAGGCTTTAAAATAGTGTAAAAATTAGTTTTGTGCAATAACAATTTTTAAAAAATAATCACAGAAAATATCAAATATCATCTCGTTATGTTCTTTTGTTAATAATAATTTCAAAAAAAATCTCCTTGATGTGCATATTCTCACCTTCTGAAGCACTTATTTGCTAAAATGCTAGGTTGAAAAGGCCGACTGCAATGTTCCAAAATGCGCACATACTCGTGCTCTTCACTTATTACAAGAGAAACAATATTACAGAGAAATTCGTAGAATAAATAAAACGAATTCATAATTCAGTACAAAACTGCAGAAAAATAGCTGATATTAATCAAACTTATTGCTGTGAATGAACGCCATGAAGAATTAAAAAAACAGTTTGAACTTCAAGGCAACATTCTATTGTTAGAATTTCGGCAAAAAAAAATTTAATAATTGCCAAAATTTAGAAAAAACTCGCACGATTTTTCTAATGTCATTAAAAAGAATTCTTTTAAAATTTTGAAAAAATTTAAAATTCATATTTGATTGATAATATTTTTGGATGTCCTCGTGGAAAATCTCCAAAGGTCACTTATTTTTTTAATTAATTAAAATGTTAATTAAAAATTTTAAAAAATTCATTCTAAGATGTCTCTTGTATTCGGCCTAATGTGGTGGAGAGAGAGGCCGAACAACAACAAAAAAAAATCAGGAAAATCAGGAGTTTTGCAAATTCTTCTGTTCCTCCACAATAAAAAAAGACAAAGTTTTTCTACCAAAACTCACTGTTACAACGTGTATTTTCTCACTGCTTATTGAATATTGTGGAGATAGGCTTTTTGACATGGACTAATTTCACAACGTTGTTTCGCAGCCACGTAACATAAATACTCGACGAAAGTGATTACTCGTGTCTGAGGGATATTAACTGACTTATGAAGTTATCACCACATACTCTCCCACCAGTGGATCGATGGTGAGACGAACGATATAAGTGGGGATGTTGCTGTTGTGTTTAATGCGCCTGACGGCTTTTGCTGCCATTAGTGGGCGTCACAACAACTGTAGAAGGTTGCATTGTCAAGTCACGGGTCACCATTGTGGAGATTAGCTTTTAGCCATGAACCGAATTCGCAACATTAGTGTTTGTATCCACACAATATAACCACTTCACTCATGTCCGGAGGGTTTTAACTAGCTTATGAAGCTATCCCCAAAATACTAAGCCCTCTATTTATCTCAAGCTACTCAGAATATGAACGCTGTCCGGTTAATTATAAAAGCAGTTTCCGGTAACATGTCGAGTTTAAATAAAAGGCTCTAATTCGGTAGTTTATATTTGTTTATATACCGCACTGTATGTTTCAAGAATTTATTAGAGATAAAGTAAGTTAAAGAGCATAGCCTATACACCTTTTAAGATCAATTCTGTAACTCCTAACTTAAATGTAGGAAACATAAACAAAACATTAGCGTAAATCATGGGCCTTAATTCTTAAAAACTGACTCAAAATGATTTTATTTTTCACTGATAATTGATTGCACAGATAAGTAATTTTAACACTAACATAAGTAGCAATATAAGTTACCTTAACATAAAAGTCAAAACACAGTTTTTAGTTTTTGAAAAAGTCCTTAATAAAGGCCTCCTTCTACATTTTAACACTTTCGTTTGATTACAATAAAAGAAAACTAGGACGGATAGAACGGAAGTCAGATAATCGCGAACTGGATACTCGCGATTATCTGGTATATGCAAGTTTGTATGTATTCAACAACTATGTATATGCAAGTTTACAAGTGTGTAACTTACATATACAGTATACTGCAATCAAACTGTTTATGAAATGTTTGAAATAAATTCAACAACCCTGTACATGCAATTTTACAGGTATGTCACTTGCATATACAGAGTATTGCAATGCAACTGTATATGCAATGTTTGAAATATATTCAATAACACACTATGTTCGACGACCAGCGCATGTAATATTATTCATTTAGCTTCAGCAGTAACGAGTTTTCTTTTATTCTTTATCTTTTGCTGGAAATTTCTAGAAGAATGACATCAATCCTTTATTTAAATGAAAGAATAGTTACAAAAGAAAGAAAGAAAGAGAAAATGATACACATTAAATACTCATTCAAAGGGATAATGATAACGCATAAAGAAAATCAAAGATAGAGGAAGGCTGAGCTGAATATTAGTTGGCCGATTATCAACCTTAAACTGTATCTCTTTCTCGGTAAATTTCGATGTCTTAATTACACTCAATTCAGTCTACAGACGCTTTTTTCCACCTGAAATCGCCATGGAAACCGACGTATTCGCAGTTTTTTCAAAACTTTGATTCATGATTTTTTTTAATCATGTTAGAACTTTATGTTTTTGGGATGAGGTTTTTGGCGTCAACAAAAATCTGTAGACAAAAAAATAAACATTTTATTACGTGTACGAGCATCTCAATAATCAGCTTTTAACATCTCGTTGCTATTGCATTTACAAAAGTTCTGATTTTTTAAAAATAAGTTAATGACTACAGTAAATAAAACGTAGAAAACTGTCATTTTGATCACGTGATTATATGAAATGAAATTAATAGGAAATGGGATTTTTTTAAAAAACAATAAATGAGAGACAAAGTTTTTTAGATCTTTTGCAATACTAAAGTGACTCATTCAATGAGACAATTAAAATGAATGAATATATAATTTAATTTACACGAGTACGTGGTGCTTGGCCTTTCAAGAAATGACATGATACAATGAAATATGCGTAACAAGTTTCATTTTAGTCTTTATCTTAGTATTTAGTTTTTAAAAAAAATAGAGATGTAACTGTAGATGTTTTTGTTTTCATTTGTGTATTTTAATGTACGTCAATAAATACTACAGTGTATTTAATGATATATTTGTCTATTAGAAGATATTTAGATATTAGACAGATAATTTAAAACCATTGAACTGCAAAAGTTCCTAAAAACCGTTATTCCTTCTTTCGTATTTTCTCTCCATCTGATATCGCTGCTCGCCCCGTTATCAAGTTAAAAACAGTGCAGGATTCGCACGTGTATTGCTTAGATACTCAAACAATTGCTAAACTTGAATATTCCCGTTGCTCGAAAAAGGTTAAAAACCGTGAAACTATTCCTTAATAATGAAACGAATGGTGTATCTGAAAGCAGAATGGATAAATAATATTAATTAAAATTCATTTGATGTTAATTTGTGATATTTAAAGCTTTACTTTTCCTTTCTTCAATTCCTACAATTAGTTCACACTCTCCTTATATATATATATATATATATATATATATATATATATATATATA
>JAOUZG010025578.1:1895431-1912275 GCA_026289955.1 Argiope argentata
ACCTAAAAATGAGCAAAAAGTATCCTTGGATTATTTTTATTATTGGATTCTTATTAATTCTTATCATTCTTATGATGGATTTTTCAAAGAACTAAATTAAAAAAATGACAAATATGAGTGTTTTTATTCTTGAATTTATATTATCTTTCTTAAACATTGTATTCACTTTTATAAACAAATTAATATATTAAATAGTTAATATTCCAGTGGGGAATGTCAATTATAGCAGCAGAAACTTTTAACCATTGGAGTTAGGAAGAATACTTACCTTTAGAGCAAGTGATGCGCAATAGCGCTTTGCCGCACTTAAACAGTTACATTTAATTTTAAAAATTAGACTGTCTTTTTTAAATAACTTTTTTGTTTTTCCAACTATTCATTTTTATTTTTTAATTTAGAGGAACTAGAACTGTAACCAGAGCAGTTCCAACTTGCAGCATTGATGGTTTCCCTCCCTCCTCCTCCAAATTCACCTATATTATAAATTCACCTTAATCACTTCTCCTTTTTCCATTATACAGTTGTAAGTTTTGAGTCTTATTCTTACTGCCTTAACATAAACACATCAGCTTTATAGAATATTCATTTACTTTTGGTAGCAGTTAACTTCAGAAAAAAGTTTTATTGATAATTTTCTTAAAAGTTATTGAGAAAAAACTTTTTTTTATGAGAAATCAATAATTATCAATTATTACATGTAAAAAATAATGAATACTGCAGATTATTTATTATAGCATTTAATAATAATCATTTTTCAACAAATGTTCTTGAGCCAAAAGGACAAAGATGGAAATGTATATGGAGAGGTATAATTATTTTAGTATTCTTTATACTAGAATTGAAAAACTGAGCTATTATACATTCTAGGGTGCATAAAAATCTTATCTCATTTTTTGTCACCTACACAATGCATATTTGCTAGTTCTGTATTATTATAGCAAAGAATCTATTCTTGGAAATTATGTGACTTAATTATGACCAATATGCACTTCAATAATTCCATTTCTAAACACAAATTGCTTACACATTTACCAACACATAAGAGCTTGAGGAAATTTTTTGAAAAGTATCATTGATTTTCCCTTCCATTAAATATAGATTACATTTCAACAAAATTGTAATTTGAATATTTAAAAAAAACATAGAATAAGTTACAATACCTTAATTAAGTCCATAAGATACAGCAATACACCCAGAAGTGTTGGCCAGTTAGTTCTAGCAACATATACAAAAGCAGATTTAGCAGGAATGAAGGGATATCTAAGAGTTTTCAGAATTCTAGGAGCATCCTCCTCGATTCTCTTAACAACAAAATCGGGCTCAAAAAAGTTTGTAAGAATCTGTAAGTAAATATCCATTGTAAAGGCAAATTATGAATCAATGTCAAATTCACCTGGAATATGATTGATAGTTCATAATCTAATTTTACAATTTAAAAAATTATAACAATTTAGTAAAATTAAATTTTACAATGTTTAAAGGAAAATTGTTTATCAAATTAATTCAAATATATTTCTTACATATATCAAAGCCTTTTAACACATTATATTAATATAAAGGAATAAAATCTTTTAATTTACAATAGCTTAATTCTATTATTATAGTGCAAATAAATATTAAAAGCTAATATGTGAAATGAGATAAAATCTGTATTATATTATTAACAAATTTTAAGCTGCATGATTATAGAAAAATGAAAACTTTAGCATTTGAAACTTTTTGCAACCATTGTAGATATTTATAATGCAGACAATATATTTAGATCATCTCCTTTACTTAAAATGATAAATGAGCATTACACAAAGGCATAATTTATTTCTTTAAAAATCTAAAGTCATGCTGACTTGTGCATTCTTTAAATATTTTGCAAGAGGTACAAAAAATATTATTAATAGTCCTTCTGGCAGGGTATTTAATACAAGAATTTTCTATTTCATTTTCATTTTTAATCATACTTGGAATTATATATACATATATATAATTGATATAATCACATGTAACCATATTTTGCAGCTATGTTTATTTTATATTTTCCAATTAAAATAAGTATAAAGAAATCTGAATTCCAATATTATATATATATTGATATCTCGTCCATGATGCATTTCTACAAGAAACTCATACTTGTAGATTTTTGAATAAAAAATTAATGATCATTCTTCTTCATATAAGGCAGGTATTTACTATAAATGCAAAAGAAAGAAAACAACCTGTTAAAACTTATAGTTTAAAAAAATCTATAAAGATGATTAGGTACTTATCTGTAGAAGCACTACATTGGTGAAAACTCATTACTTTCTTCATGTTAAGGTATTTCAACAGAAAAAGGCAATTATAAATTTGATGAAAAAAAATTGTTCACAATAAATATTACAAGAGTTAAAGGACACAATAATAACTTATTTAGTTTAGCCAATTCATTCAGAATTTGAATTATATTAATTGTTCATATCAGATATTGTTTTGTAATTTATACCATTTTTTCCAAGATCATTTGTAAATACTGAGTTAGATGGCATAGTAAGCTTTAATAATAATAGTTTAAAAATGAATTAATTATATAATAGAATGGAACATCCTGTACCTTTTAGAAATATTGGAAAAAAATCATAAGGATAAGCAACAAAAGGTTTCTGCCCTATGACATAATCTTTGATATTTTTTTTTAATGATTCCCATTTAATCCTTATTTGATGTCTATATTGAATTGGTTCACGGCCAGTTTTGAATAAATTTCATCTACTTGGTCAAATGTGACTAATATTGTTCTTCCTTTTTGTAAAAGTGCAATTTTCATCTAGTGAAAAGAAATTATTTGGAAAAAATTACTTATTCTTAAAATTAAGTTCTAAATTTGGTTTTATCTAGTCAACAAATTTTAAAGAATTTTGTTTCAGGCAAGTTCTTTAAAAAATATTTCTCTCTTTTTACAAAAAAGTTATATTCTTTAAACTCAAAGAAGCCAAAATAGTAAGAATAGCAATATATAATTTAAATCAAAATCTCATTCATCATCATGTTTCCATAAAAATTAGATGTGTGTATCATGCTGTAGAATTTTGACTCAATCGTGATATATGATATCAGTTAACCAGTTAATATTCTAAACAAATGCAGATTTAAGTTGAAAATTGTTTTAATAAAAGGTTTCTCTCTTTATGCTTCAGTCCAATAGATATAAATTTTTCAATAAAAAAATAAAAGACTTAATTTTATTATATATTTGGAATTAATTACTTTAATTCTATTGAAAACACTTTAAAAAATGTCTGAAAAATTTTTATAGCGCCTTTAAATGAAATAAATTGACATTCTCAATTTATCCATGCTTTTAAAATAAATTATTTTCAACACCACTTTAATTGTAAACATATAGTCACTTCTATTTTAAAACAAAGTAAAAGCACATCTCTGTACTTTAATGAGCCAGTTCCTCCCCAAACTATTCAATTAGCAAAAATCTAAGCAGATTACTCAAAATTTAGGTACATATTTCTGTAATGATTTGCAATGACACCAGAAAACTGCCAGCAAGCCATCTTGTGCTTACAAGCATACAAACTCTTTGTACAATTTTCATTTATAACTGTGCACTACGACTTTGAAGAGAAACAGCGTTCTTTCACTACTGGCTTAAGAAATTGAAAGACGCATGATTGCGAGAACAGCAAATTCTCATTTCTCCATGTGCATGCGATTACGTTGTGCTCGTGTTGATGTGTAACCAAATTTTGTATACAAGTAGGTGAATAAATTTGTCTTCAATTTTACATTTAGATTTTGTTATGCTTTACACAAATATCACAAGCCACTCACATCAACAGTGACAGTTCCAATTTCCTTTTCTACAATTTAAAGTACCAAATTTCTTTAAAAATAATCATACTTAGGAATCCACTCTAAATACCATAAGAAGTTCTAAAATTAACTCTTTTTGATTTTAAAAACTTCAAAAATCTAATTACAATGCCTTCCTAAATGCACAACAAGAGACATTAAATAACTGCACCGTACTCATATATAACATGATCTCACTTTATAGACAAATGTTAAAATCAAATTAAAGTTTATGAATATTAAGAACCTTACTTGAAAGATGGTTTCAAAATCTTTCTTGCTAGGTGGCATTAACTTAGATGCGCTTGTTTGATACTTGCAGTGATCATTTATAAACTGAAAAGTAAACAATTTTATACTAAACAAATTGAAATAACATTAATATTTTTTTAACTCTAACATTAAGTAAGGATTTACAGTATACTATTGAGTAACCAGTTTGCAACTATTTAGCTTCCATACTATCCAACCTAGTTACCCTTATTGTAATTAATTGAGAAAGGAAAGGAAGTTGAAATGGCAATATATATAAACTACCAATACAGAGCCTTCTATTTTAATTAAGCCTGTTATTGACAATTCCTTCTACATTTCACTGTGCTACAGCTGGGTTCTACCTGACTTGAAAAGAGTGAAAGGCTTAGTGCTCAATAAATGAGAAAATACATATTGTAACTTTGTCTTTTGGTACTGGTGTGCAAAGAAATGAATTCATAGAGCTTCAGCTTATCCAACATTTTTACTATCCAACCTGTCCTTCTGATGAATTATTTGGGATATTCGGGAGTGTACAATAATAGAAAAATTACTTGTTCCAACAATCTCTTAGCTTTTCATAAAACAAAACATTGCATGGTGTTTCAAAATATTGCATGCTGACATTTGTGTTGTATATACACATTACACAGAAAAAAAGTTCCATAAGGAATTAAATCTAGGAAACTCTTTAGGAAGATATTAATTTATATGTTTGTTTATTAATATCACTAGATCATACACAAACTAAGCATAAAATTACGGAATTAAAATTAAGAAAGTAATTTTCATTTACACACATGTTCATAAATCAATGATAATTCATAGTTACACAGGAATTGAACGCTAATATACATATATCACCCGTAAAATAACTACACACATCTTCCAAAATCATATGCAAAATTAGCCACCAGATGATACTGATAGTAAGTCACAATTTTGAGAGTGTACAAATGATGTATAAGGAATATAGGCAAATAAATGAAATTGATTACAGGTACTTTATGAGTCTTTCAGTGCAAAAACTGCACAGTTATGACTCCAAGGATGCATTTCAATGATTATTTATGTGGTAAAATTATCGACCGTCTGGAATTTATGAGGTAAAATTATCGGTCACATTCGATGGGCATCTGGAATCGGCTGTCAAATGTGGGCGTACCCAGCAGGAAGCATTCAAGGAAGCTGGACTGGCCAACTGGCCAGCATTTGTGCCAGACTTCAATCCTGTAGAGCATGTGTGGGACATGATTTGCTGACAAGTTGCAGCCTGTCAACCATCTCCTACATATCTACCGAAACTTCAGAGAGCATTTTTGGTGAGTGGTGTAATATTCCCCAAGATGAAATTGATAATTTGTACTCAACAAGCCTAGGCGTTGTACGGACTACATTGTAGGAAACATATTATGTATTAATCATCATAACAACCATATAATATGGGGGGTAAATAGGTTTTTATTGGTAATTTGCTCAATATAGCAAAAAAAAAAAAAAAAAGATTTTTTTTAAATGGCATTAAACATATAGCATCTTTTTCGCTCTTTACCTTTTGCTTAATAAATAGACTTAACAAATAAGTCACATTGGTTTCGGTTCTCACTCCTTTTTTACCTGAACTTGCATTATCCTTTAATTATGGACATGAGTGTATTATCTATATCATATACTAATTTTATCAGAGAAATATTTTGTCGTAATTTCTTTATATACAGAAGAGGTAGGAAAAGCTATATAATTCAATACCGTATTTTTGAAATGTATTATAATTGATTTTATTCTTTAAAAAAATGTAACTGAATAAAATTAGGATATTTATGTCTCAACCTGAAGCTACTACTGCACATTAGTTACAAAAAACTTGGAAAATGTAACAATTTTTGTTTGGTGATTAATTGCTGGCATGTGGTTAATATGTTAAAACCAAAATTAATTCCATGGATTATTCATAAAAGATAGTGTTTATTTTATGAATATCATTATATTGTTATTATGCTTAAATAGTTTTTTTAAAAAATAGCAATATATTTTATACATGCAGATAGATTTTACCAAAGTGCAAACAAATATTCTGAATTTTTTAAATTATTTTATATACAAATATGCACAAACACACATATATACTATATATACGCTAATATACAATCACATATATCTATATTAATAAAAATGGATCTCGAAAACTAGAGAACGGCTCGACCGATTTGGCTAATTTTTTAAAAATATTTTCGGTGAGACACGAGGATGGTTCTTATGGAGAGAACAAATGAAAAATCTAGGAGGAAAATAGTTATAACAACTCTTTCTTACTTTCCCACCAAAAATATTCATTTCCTTCCCCCACACCAACTGAGTAAGATAGCAGGAAGTAATAAATTATCATTTGTTTAGAAAGAAATACACGAAGTCAGTTGGTTTTCATTTATAGATAACAGGATGTTTAAAAAAGAAAGAAAATTGTTGCTTTTATTATTAGTCTGTATGAATATTTAATCTATGCCAGCTCAAAATTAACTCTGAGCAGTGAAGTAAAAAAAGAATAACAAAGGGAAAAAATGGTTTGTAGAAAGAAAAGTAGTGAAGAAAAAAAAAGGATAGAAAAGAAAAGAAGGGTGTGTGTGTCACCATTAAACCCTCTGTGCGCAGCATTTTCCTAGCTGTTTTTAAACTTTCGCATCTCTTGAAAACCAATTTTGGCTTTATTTGTTTAGTGTGTTTACATTTATGAAAATTTGAATCTCATTATTCTATAAAAACAGAATTTTACATCTTTCCCTCCACCATTTAAGTAAAATATCAAATCCGGGATAATCATTGCTCGGATAGAAAGAGAAAGATGAGTAGTACAGTGAACAGATCATCTGAAGAAAATAATACTAAATAATAATATAAATGAATTATATGATTAACAAAATTTGTTTGATTTAAAAATATTTTGGTGAAAAACCTGTTATGAGACACAGCTACATAAAATATTATATGAAAATTTTAGCGAGCATTAATACTGGCAAGCCGACTGGTCGCCAAAGGCGGCTAGTATATTATATATACACATATACTCAAACACTCATATATACTATATATACACATATAATCAAACACAAATGTTTAACATAAACACACAATCTTTTTAAAGGTGGTAAAAGTCAGACTCTTATAGTAGTATCTTACTTCAACAAGTTCAAGGACTTTTTTTCTTTGATATCCTTTATCTGATAGTGGTCTTGGGTCCTTTAGAATTTTACAATCATTTAGGCCAATTGAGCTCCTGCGAGGACTGTCATAACAAATTGAAAAATTTAAATTAATAAATAAAAAGGGGAAAAAATAATAATACTTCTCAGGTTTTCCCAAATGATTCACATATGTTTGGCATCTGTTTTTTAATTTTTTAAAAAAATTTAATTAATCTATAGTATTATAAAATTGGATTTGCAAATTTTTATTATCTTCTAAAAATTATACACTATAATATATCAATTATAAAAAAATTCCACTTCTTGTCATTTTTATAGGTTAACCTCCAAAGTGGTAATCTAGAAAAAGTCCAATATAATGAATATAATTTATAATGGGAATCACAGTATTCAAGAAATTTGCAACTCACCATTAACGTGCTAATGTTATAGATTCAAAGGAAGTAAAAGATTTGGTAGATCTTTATAATAATGCTCAGATGCTTAAACAAAAATTTTATACTGTTTTTATCAATAATCTCAGAAGAAGCATTAATAAAGTTGAATATTATTGAACATGAAATCTTTTTTAGATGAATAGAAACCATCCCCTGGTTACATAATATCAACTTGAAGTCCCAAAGGGGTCTCTGAATTTGTAATTAAAGCTATGATAAGCTCCAAGTAATAATTTATATTTTCTGAAATCAAGCATTTTATAAAAAGATTTTAAGAATTTATCTTACAATAAAATAATTTAGTCAATAAATAATGATTAATTTTTCTCCTTATATCTTACAAATTATTTGATAATTTCATAAAATCAGTTTGCAATTTTAACAGAATGCATCAAATATCTAATTTAAAAACATATTGTAATGTTTAAAATATTGCAGAGGAGGGAGCAAAATTAATTTTAAATGAAATTAGTTATTTTAGGATTATTACTTTTAATGACTTTTAAAGAGAATATAGAGCAACTTGAATGGCTGCCTATGAACTTAATAGATAAGATAGTAATTGAAATAAAAAAATTTAACTGAAAAATTAAATGCAATTGAAATGTTTGGTAATCTATTATGAAAATTCATAGTACAGACATATTTTAGAAGCAAAATGTATGAATCAATAACTTCAAAATGATACATAAAATTTTAAAAAACTTAATTTTTTTTCTTTCAGTACATAGCATTTTTCAAAAATGTCTTCATATTTGCAGTCTTCTAAAATTTCAAGAATAACAAGTCTGCACAATAAGAGAAAACTACGATAAGAAGCCTCTCTAATCACTGCAGTTTTCAAAGGAGTCATATTTCTATCAAAAATAATCATACACCTATTTCTAACTACTTTAGGGAAGCAATCATCAGAAAAATCTAAAACTTTAAATGGTGATGCTATTTTATAAAAATAAATAATAATCAGTAGAATAATTGAATAGGCTAAAAAATATTATACCCAAAAACAGAATAAATGAAATATTCTCACTTGCATAAAAGCGATTTTCTTTCGTCTGACAAAGATCTTGGTTTAGGTATTCCACCTGAATTTCTGGGCCGATCAGCAGAAGAAGATCGACGGGATTTAAATAATGGATTTTCATTCTGAAGGCTATTTCTACCAAATGTATTTCTACCGTGTGGAATACGAGACTTACTTTCACTCCTGCTTTCAAACTTCGGATTCATTTTAAACTACATGAAATAAAATATATATTTATTAATTAAATAAAACTTTAAAAAAAATCTTTAGTTTTATAAATTCAATCATTGTGCAATATCTTAAATGAATACATACAGGTATAAATATATTGAATAATAGCCAATCAGACATAAAAGAGTATTTAAAAAATATTCCTCTGAATTGTAAACTGATCATTAAATATAATCAGAATTATGCAATGAAAAGACAGCAGATAGGAATTAAAAAACAGAACTCGGTGAAAGGGAGAATATTTGTATATTAAGATTACTTCACAAGATACTTAATATTTATTATATCAATCAGAATAAAAATCTATATTTTATCAGGCTTTGCAATATTAATGTATTTATTCTCAGATCTTTTGATTGAGAGAAAATGCTGTTTAACAAATCTTGAGGACCATGTTGATATTCAATCTTGAAATTGTTTTATATGCCTAGAATGTCACAATATAGAAAAACGGAGTCAAATGTGTAGTCTTTCAGGTGGCAATTGCATTTGCCAATATTTAGCAAAGAACAATTGCTACCCAAATTTTATTAATCTTTTAAGATCAATGATGTTAGTTAAAAGGATTTTTTAAAAAAAAAAAATCACAAACTAGTTTCAAGTATGAAAACAAAAAAGATTCAAACAATCTGACAGACTGTTTACACTTAATAAAGGGCATCATGCATATAAAGTCTACAACAAATCAAATCAAGAAAAGATATTATTTTTAATTTTAAAAAATGAAAGGAAGTTGGAAACTTTTCTAATTGCTGTTATAGCATCGTAACATTTAAAATTATTTAATGAATCTTTATTTTAGTTTAAAATGTTTTTCTTAATTAAATAGTAGTGATAATGAGTGTACATAAAAGTATTTTAATATCCTTATATAAAGGATTTGTATAGAGGGAAACCAAAAAGGTAGGCATATATGAAAATCATGACAAAGTTATAATAAAGAAGTACCCTTCAACTTTCTTTATTAGAATATTTTTTCCTTTCCTTGTCTAAAACAATCATGTTTTTGCCATGTAATATTCGCAGCAAAACATCATCAGCCACTGCTTTTTTGGGTGCTAAATTTTATGTAAAAATTATTTGAAATAATCGAATCAACCAACATGTAAAATTTGTGTAAAATACTGGGAACATGATTTCTGGCTTTTCATGATATGTTTTTACAGTAGCAACATTCAAGAATTCTTCACAAAGTAGCTATCACTTATTATATTTAAAAGAAGAAGAAGAATCTTTCTATTTTCAAAAATTAATCCAAATGAAACTGCAGGATTGTTCCCAGATTCAAGTCAAGTGAATTTACACATCCTCATAATGAAGCTAAAAGCTAATAGTATGGAATTAGCTTCCTTGAAGCGATGGGTTTAATAGAATGAATGAATATCATTTACAATTTACATCATTAGGAACTTGATATGAGGAACAGATATCGGTGATATATTATTGAATTAAAGAAATAAATAGTTTAAAACCTGTTTCTTTTCTTTTTGTAAATTAATGAGTATCTCCATTTTATTGCAACACAATAAACACACACAATATGATAAGATTTTTAAAATCATTTAGATATATTAAAAAATAATAACAATATGCTTAAATCAATAATATAAAAATATTATAATTATTAAATAAAAAAAAACTACATGAGTAATGAAATGAATTAATTTATCTTTATGCCCAATACAATATGGTCATTGCTATTCTGACTTCATGAATGTTTTTTAAGGGAGAGGAGGAAAGTTTCATTCATCCATTTCTCTCAAGATAAATATCAATGTAATTAATTGAAGTTTTGAAATAAGCATTATTGAAGAGATAAGCACGTAAAATAGGGTTTAATGATGTAATAAGAAAATATTGTTTCATGATTTAAAAAATAAATAAATTTAAGTTACCGAATATTTTAAATTTTAATGAGGGATCTTTGAGAATCTGAATGTACAATCCGAGTTTCTGGCTTAATACTTTAAATGAATCACAAAAGTTAGGAAGTTAAATTGCTTTTTGATTTAAACTACTAGAAAATAATTTTGATTGAAAAATCAAATATAACTTTACTTTCAGTATTAACGCAATTTACATATTAATAAAATTTGGGGTAACTGACCGAAATCTTAAAATAATCCAACAGAAAAGCTGTTAAAGCTAACATAGGATGTATGATCACTTTAGTCGAGCAAAAATACATATAAGCTAACTTATAACAATTTCACAAAAATGCAGCAACAAAATAAACAAATAAAATAAAAAATATTTTATAAATCACAATTTTTCCTTTAGAAATAAATATCTTTTAGATAAAGCGAAAAATAATTTAAAATAAAAATAAAAACAAATCAAGTTATCATATAAAATTTTAGACAACGTTTCAATTTGCCTCATAAAAAGAATTTAAAATTGCATGAAAACAATGCATGGAAAATAAAATATTTGAATTACGCATTTCAAATGTTTGAAACAACGAAATTGAAGAATACTTTTAAAACGAGAAACTGTTAACTTTAAAAAACTTCCCGCTTTTTGATTTCACTTCACAACAAGATTTAGTCTCCTTGAATATGTCTGGTTTTGCCAACATTATCTAATAAACAACGAAATATTAACAAACTTGAAAATAGAGTAGTTATACTAAAATTTTGTAAGCAAAAGACGTTGTCTTTAAAACTATCTGATGATTTAGATTTTACATTTTTCTATCATTTCAAACTTTTTTTATTTTTAGTATGAAAAAAAAAAAAAAAAACTGTAACGGAATGTGATGAGCGATTTGCAGACAAGTTCTGGAATCCAATCCCAAACTATAAGAACCAATTTTAAATCATAGTCCGGAGAAAAACCATTCATTCATCCTTGCTTTGTCAAATTATTAAATTCGAGATTTTGACGAACCTTCCCGTTTCCAGACTTCCTTCAGTTTGAAAACTGCGTACGATTTTGGCATTATGCCTGTCTGTCCGTCCATCTTCGATAAAAATGACTCAAACGCGTAAAATAGATGGATAAAATACACTATACAGTTTTAAAATTTATCTATAGCCTATAGTCTATCTATAACCCTCAAATTTCGTGATAAAGCCAACAAAGGATTGACTGTTTGTTGGTTGTACTTTCAGAAGCTTGTCAACGGATGACTTAAAAACGCGTTAACTTAAATATATTAAATTCAGCATATGATTTTTGTAACTGCAGGTTTTAATATTCTTCATATAATTAGCAAAAACGTGTTAAAAAAACAAACTCGATTTTTTGACACCATTAAACTCATACCAGATGTAATGAAAGACAAACATTCTGAAAACTAAAACTAAGCTTTGTGGCGCCTAAATTCTGATCGCTGAGGTATTATTTTTTGTATCACGTGCATCAACGGAAATGCAAGATTTATTATCGTGATGTTAAAAAGATTATCCTAGCTGACTCACTGTATTTCCGTACTTTTTATGATTTATCTAAATATTATTACTCATATGTTTTTTCTGAGTTGGCAACCAGATATTGCTTTAAAAATTAATGTTTACTTTGTTTTCAGTTAGTAAAGTTGTTTCGTAGAGTCGATGTTATTCCAAATGATTGAACTGACTTAATTCTTTAATATGTGTGCTAACATCAAAAATATTTCTACATTGGTGACCTTGGACTTGAATTCCGAACGTTGCAAAGCTATTTTTATCGCGGTAAATAGCGAGGTATGTTAAATTCTTTTTAATACCGTTATTGTGCCATCTTTTTATTATGGTTAATAATAACTCAACTATGGACTCTGAGTTGAGCAGAATCGCTGTTAAACCGCCAGTGTTTTGGAAAAATAAACCAAAATTTTGGTTTATACAACTTGAAGCTCAATTTTCCAATAGCAACATTACTCAAGATATTACTAAATTTAACACCGTCGTAGCAGCGCTCGACGGAAATGTGTTAGAGTTCGTTGTAGATGTTTTATCCAATCCGCCAAGTGAGAATAAATACGAAACTTTGAAAAATGCTCTTCTAACTCGATTAACCGACACAGAAGAATCTCGATTAAAAAAACTACTTACTGAAATTGATCTCGGCGACAAACGCCCATCTGACTTATTGCGGCATATGAAAGGTTTGGCTGGCAATTCTATCTCAGAAGAAGTTTTAAAATCACTTTGGCTTCAGCGTTTGCCTCAACAAGTACAAGCCATATTGTCTATTAGTAAAGATCCGCTGGACAATATCGCGGAAATGGCAGATAAAATAATTAGTGTCTACAATTCTTCAGAATCATTTTCCATAGCACAATCTAATACTACTAATTCATCATCCATTGAAAGCAAAAAAATTGAAACATTAGAAGCCGGAATTGCGTCACTTACAAAACAATTTGAAGAATTTACACATCGTCAACGGTCACGCAACAAGTCCAGAAACTTCAGAGGGCGAAACAACAGATCCAGATCTCGTTCAACTCATCATAAATTCTGCTGGTACCATTTTAAATTTGGTGTGAATGCTAAAAAGTGCACCTCTCCTTGCGAATTTAGAAATCCCAATTCGCCATCGTTCTCGGAAAACTAAATGGCCGGTTGCTTGAGGAGGCCAACGACCATGGCCGTTTAAATTGTCGCCTCTTTATATTTGATAATTCGAGCCATAAAAGTTATTTGATTGATACAGGAGCTGATGTATCAGTAATACCTTTATCCAAATTAAGTAATCGAACTCCTTCAGAATTTAAACTGTTTGCAGCTAATTCAACGCCAATTAAAACTTATGGAACACAATTAGTTAAACTCGATCTTGGTTTACGAAGAAAATTCGATTGGCAGTTCATAATCGCTGATGTTTCAAAACCTATCATTGGTGCTGATTTTTTACAGAACTATGGTCTTCTAGTTGACTTAAAGCGAAAACGGTTGATTGATCCCCTAACTTCGCTTTACGCACCAGCTAAAGTAATGAGAGGTCCATCCTCGTCTTTAACGCCACTCGATTGTAATAGCCTGGATCCCAACATTCGTATGCTTTTGAAAGAATTCAACAATATCACGTCAGGAAATTTTAAATTAAAGACGAGCGAAACCAAACATCATGTTACGCATTCTATCATTACAAGGGGCCCTCCTGTCACATCAAAAGTTCGTCGCCTAGCACCTGACAAGCTCAAGATAGCAAAAGAGGAATTCTCATATATGTTGGAGCAGGGAATTTGCAGACCTTCAAGCAGTCCTTGGTCAAGTCCGTTACATCTAGTACCAAAGAAAACAGGTGGTTGGAGACCTTGCGGGGACTACAGAGCTCTGAATGCTGCTACCCAACCTGACAGATATCCCATTCCTCATTTACATGATTTTACTCAAAATTTATACGGATGTAAATATTTTTCCACCCTTGATTTAGAAAGAGCTTACCATCAGATCCCAATTGAATCATCTGATATAGAAAAAACAGCCATTTGTACCCCTTTCGGTTTATTTGAGTTCACAAGAATGACTTTCGGTTTGCGCAATGCAGCTCAAACTTTTCAACGATTTCTTCATTCTGTGTTACGAGGCTTGGATTTTTGCTTCAGCTATATTGATGATATTCTCATCGCATCGAAGAATGAAGCTCAGCACCTTAATCATCTTAGGCAAGTTTTTCAACGTCTTCAAGATGCTGGTCTGATATTAAAAGTTTCAAAATGTAAATTCTCCCAAAACGAAGTAAATTTTTTAGGTCATCGAATTTCTGCAAATGGTATCGAACCAACAAAAGAAAAAGTAAAAGTTATTGAAGAATTTAAGCTCCCTGAAACAGTTAAACAATTAAGAAGATTTTTGGGAATAATTAATTTTTACAGAAGATTTATTCCACAAGCAGCTCAACATCAAGCGAGCTTGTACGATTACATAAAAAATAGCAAAAAGAATGATAATCGAACCATCAATTGGACTGATAAATCAATACAAGCCTTTGAAAAATGCAAAGAGCAACTGCGTACAGCAACTATTCTGGCACACCCTTCACCTACAGCTAAATTTTGCCTGATGGTAGATGCCTCGGATAAAGCTTTGGGATCTGTCGTTCAGCAATATGTTAATGGACAGTGGCAACCATCAGGATTCTTTTCCGTTCGCTTAACTCCAGCTCAACAAAATTATTCTACATATGACAGAGAACTCTTGGCAGCATACTCTTCAATCAAACATTTCCGTTATTTATTGGAAGGTCGTGAATTTACCCTTTTCACGGACCACAAGCCTCTCACTTTTGCATTTCGCCAAAAATTAGAAAAAGCATCACCTCGACAACAAAGGCACCTTGAATATATTGGACAATTCACTACAGATATCCAACATATTTCTGGTAAAGACAATGTAATAGCTGATGCCCTGTCAAGAATGAATGAAATTCATATTCCCTCCCAAATTGATTATGAAGCCATATCCAAATCTCAAGAGACAGATACGGAATTGAAAGAAATTCTTTCTTCACCAAATTCTTCCTTGAAGATGCAAAAGTTACCCGTTGTTGGAACAAAATCTTTTATTTACTGTGATACTTCTCGAAATTCTCCACGACCATATATACCACCAGATTTCAGAAAATCAGTATTTCACAGTGTTCATAGTTCCTCACATCCGGGAATCAAATCTACAGTGAAACTTCTGACATCAAAATTTGTCTGGCCGTCAATCAAAAAAGACGCCAGATATTGGACTAGATGCTGTCTACAATGCCAAAAATCGAAAATTTCTAGACATGTCCACAGTCCATATCAACAATATAAAACCGTCAGTCAACGATTCAGCGAAATAAACTTGGATATCATTGGTCCATTACCATCTTCAGAAGGTTTTCGTTATTGCTTAACAATCATCGATAGATACTCCCGTTGGACAGAGGCTATTCCGATTTCGGACATCACAGCCGATACAGTTGCTGATACACTCGTTAAGAATTGGATTTCACGCTTTGGATCTCCTATGATAATTACAACCGATCAAGGAACACAGTTCGAATCCCAGCTATTCCTTGAATTATCAAAGCTCATTGGATTTAAGAGGAATCGAACAACAGCGTACCATCCACAAGCCAACGGCTGCATCGAACGCTGGCACCGAACACTCAAATCTGCCATAATGTGTCATGCAAATCCAAGGTGGACACGATCACTTCCGATCATTCTACTAGGACTACGCACAACTTGGCATTCAGATTTCAACTCTACGCCAGCTGAACTACTTTATGGGGAAAACATCAGACTGCCCTGTGACTTCTTTGAAAGCACAAAATATGAACCTCAGTCTGAGTTTGTCAAAACGCTAAAAGAACACTTAAATAAACTAAGCCCTGTCCCTTTTACAAACCATTCGAAGCAGAAGCCATTCATTTTTCGAGACTTGACAACTTGTTCACACGTCTTCGTAAGAACCGACAGCATCCGTCAAAGCCTTCAACCTCCTTACCAAGGACCATATGAGGTGCTAAATAGAACTGACAAAAATTTCACCATCAAAATGAAGAATAGAGAAGTGAACGTGTCAATCGATAGAGTAAAACCGTGCTTTTTGGATAACTCTGATGATAAAGACACAACAAATTATCAGGCCAACAGGGACTTTCAAGCAAAGGCAATCCCAACCGAGCATCTGCAAGAAACTCGTTCAACAGGATTTAAATCCAGATCTGATAAGCGCTCATGTCTTCGGCTACCAAACCAAAATGCTCCAAAAGCTATCAAGAAAGTTAGGTTTGCAGAGAATCATTTTCAGTATTCAACCAGAACTGGACGTGTAATTCGACGCCCTGCTCGTTACCTGTAAAGACTTTTTATCGTTCGGTACCTCACTCGGCAGGGGAGTGATGTGGCGCCTAAATTCTGATCGCTGAGGTATTATTTTTTGTATCACG
>JAOUZG010025578.1:1912285-1923545 GCA_026289955.1 Argiope argentata
ATTGAACTGACTTAATTCTTTAATATGTGTGCTAACATCAAAAATATCTCTACAGCTTTAATCAACTAGAATGCAACGCTAACAACCGATTGATTTAAATAATATACAGTGATGCCAAAAGCCGTAACATAAATAAGCGTTGCCAACAAAGGTTATAAAACAATATATATATATATCACTACATTCACCCCTCCTCAACAATCGAAAGTCAATTCAATAAGTAACGTAATCACGAAGATATGCTGGTGGTCTTCTCTTTCGACCGGAATAAGAAGCGTTCGAAGTAGATGATTGTCCAGAATCGTCGGCAGGAAGGCCAGAATTGTTTAGTTCCGGTACCGCTGTATCTTGATTTTCTTCTTCAATGACTCTAACGTTCTTCGGAGGACATGGCGCATGTTTTGGTGACTGTTCTCCAGAGTCAGCTTGCAGTGGGTGTAAGTTCGGCCCAGGGTGTCTTACTGCTAAGTCACCTTTTGGCGCCAAATGTCTAATAGAAACACTTGATTCCCGTCCATCATGTAACTTTACATGTGCATAGTCTGGATTAGCTTCAATTAGTTCCACTTCCTGCACGATAGGATCATTTGGTATGCCGCACGTGATTTTTCATTAGAACTGGACCTGGTTGGGTCAACCATGTAGGCAAAGAACGACCATTAAAAGATCTCCTGGGGTGATTGAACATGCGTTCATGAGGAGTAGCATTTGTAGCTGTGCACAGCAGTGATCTGATAGAGTGAAGTGCTGGCTGAAGGACTTCTTCCCATCGTTCTGTCTCCATACCTTTTGATTTCAAGGCCAAAAGTACCGTCTTCCATACAATACCATTGTATCTCTCGACTTGTCCATTTCCTCTAGGGTTGTACGCCGTAGTTCTACTCGTTGCAACGCCCAGAGAGTTGAGAAATGTTTTAAGTTCATGTGACATGAACGAAGCTCCTCTATCTGAATGAATGTATGCCGGTGTCCCAAAGAGGGAGAACACATTCGTCAATACTTTTATAACATTAGAAGCAGAAATATCTTTACAAGGGAATGCAAATGGGAATCTTGAATATTCATCAACTATTGTCAAGAGGAAACGATTCTTGGACGAGGTAGGAAGAGGCCCCTTGAAGTCTATGTTTAACCTTTCAAGGGGTGAAGTAGCTTTTATTAGATGTCCTTCATTCTTGTAAAAACGCGGTTTTAATTCATTGCATCAAGAGCAAGAATTAGTTACTCTCTTTATGTCATCTAATGTGAAGGGTAAATTTTTAGCTCTAATCCAGTGATACATCCGAGTTATGCCAGGGTGACATAAAGCATCGTGCAATTCTCTAAGATTTGTTCCGGTCTCCGGATATATTGCTGCTGTAATTCTTGACATTGTGTCCGCAGTTGTGTTACGTTTTCCTGGACGGTAAATTATATCAAATTTAAAGTTAGCCAATTCGAGTCGCCATCTCATAATTTTTTCATTTTTTATTTTACTGGAGTGATGCTGGTCAAACATGAAACTGACTGATCTCTGATCAGTGATGTCTTCAAAATGTCTTCCGATCAGGTAGTGCCTCCAGTTTCTCAAAGACTCCACAATTGCATAAGCTTCTTTCTCCACTGAAGAGTGCCTTTGTTCAGCTGCATTAAGTGTTCTTGAAAAGAAAGCTATGGGACGTTCTGCTTGACTGAGAGTTGCCCCAATGGCGAATTCTGAAGCATCAGTTTCAACTCTAAAAGGTATATTGTCCTCAATCGCGGAAAACGAGGCCTCTGCTACGTCTTTTTTGAGAGAACTGAATATTTCCTTAGCCTCTTCAGAAAGAGGGAATGCTCCTTTCGTAAGGGGCCGAATTTTCTCTGAAAATCTGGGTATCCAACGGCAATAGTGGGCGAACATACCTAAAGTCCTTTGAAGGGTTGCCATGTTGTTTGGTATAGGTAAGTTCATCAGTGGTGCGAGCCTATCGGGATCAGGTTTAATAATCTTATTTTCAATGAGATATCCTAATAACTTTATACACTTTGTTGAGAAATTACATTTATCATGATTTATTGTCAAGCTATATTTTTTTACTACATCCAAAAATCTCTTCAAATTTTGGTCATGTTTAGATTGATCACGACCACAGATAGTTACATCATCAAGATATGGAAAAGTGCCTTCGAGCTTTTCATCTTTAATTATGCTGTCTATGTTCCTCTGAAAAGCTGGGACACCATTAGTGACCCCAAAAGGGATTCTCCGGAATTGATAAAGTTTTCCTGCGGCTTCAAAGGCTGTATACTGTTTGTCGGATTCTAGAATGGGCACTTGGTGGTAGGCACTCTTGAGGTCAATGGTGCTAAATACTTTATATTGAGATACCTTCTGAATTAATTCATCTATTCTTGGGAGAGGGTAGGCGTCTAGCATTGTAAATCTGTTAATGGTTTGTGAATAATCGACCACCATTCTCGGTTTGTGATTTTCTCCCTTTACTACAAAAACTTGGGCTCGCCATGGTGAGTCACTGGGCTCAATCACTGCTTCTTTGAGCAATTCCACTTCATTAGCAATGAATATTCTGTCTGCATCTGTATGTCGTCTTGATTTAGTTATAATGGGTTTGCAATCTGGTGTAAGGTTTGAAAATAAAGATGCAGGTGGAACTAAGGCAGTAGCTAATGAGCATATTTTAAGGGGCGATCTGTCACCGCGGAATTCAATTTTTAGTGAAGAATGTCTCTTTAGAAGATCATGCCCAATCAGAAAGTCAGCACACAGATTTTTCATGATTAGCACTTCAATATTAAAATATGTATGGGCCTGCATCTTTAAGGTAAGTAAACCCTATCCAGTAATATCCGAAGTGAAGGATGAATTAGCCATGGTTATTTTACCATAGTATGGTTTTACGACAATTTTGCATTTTTTCACATGACGTTCATTCAGGAAAGTAAGAGAGCTACCAGTATCAATGAGGGCATTTAATTTTATTCCATTCACTAACACTTTAGTTATCGTTTTCTGGAGACAATGTGGTGTTGATATAGCAGAAACCAAAAACGATGTAGAGGCTGTAGTATTTGTGGTTGGCCGTGTTTGTCTTGATTTACACACTCGTAGGTAATGTCCTTTCTTGCCACACTTTCTGCAGATAACTTCTTTGGCTGGACAAGAATTCCTTGGATGGCGTTCGTTTCCACAAAAAAAGCATTTTTCGGTGCTTGTTAGAATGGCTGAAGTTTGTTGGGTTTCTTCTAAATTATCCTCTGTGTGATCGATGGCAGCAACTGGAGTCGAATTGAACAAATTTGAATAAGATGCGGAATGTAGCTCAGCTAGTTCAAGTGATCTTGCCTGATCATAGGCTTTTTCTAATGTAATGGAGGCGTTTTCCAAGAGTCTTTCACGTATACGCGAACTCTTAATTCCTCGTATAAAAGCGTCCCTTATATAATCATCTCTATTTTGATCGGCCGTTACCGCTTTAAATTCACAATCTTTGCTCATCTGTTTCAATATCTGGAGATATTCGTCGACAGATTCTCCCGTTTGTTGAGCTCTAGATGCTAGGCAATGTCTGGCGAAAATTTCATTTCTTTTGGCGATGTATAGCGAATCGAGTAATTCAATAGGGTCAGAGTATTTATCCGAGTCAATAATAAACCGAAAAACATTAGAGGAGACATAGTTACACAGTAATTGAAGTTTGTTATCGTCCGTAGCAGGGTTTACCTGTGCGAGGAAATTAGCGAATGTTCTTTTCCAGTGTTTCCACCTCGTTTCAGCTCCCGCACATGTAGGATCAGTATCGAACCTTTCGGGTTTTAAAAGTTGCTCCATCTTGCCGAATCAAGTAATGAGGCAGTGCAAAAACATTCTAGTTGATTAAATTGTAATGAAAGACAAACATTCTGAAAACTAAAACTAAGCTTTAATCAACTAGAATGCAACGCTAACAACCGATTGATTTAAATAATATACAGTGATGCCAAAAGCCGTAACATAAATAAGCGTTGCCAACAAAGGTTATAAAACAATATATATATATCACTACACCAGATATTAAGAGCCAAAAAACTTGCAAGATATCACATGATAGATTCACTAAAAATGTTAAATTCTCACCAAAGGGTAAATTTCATGACTATTTTACCCCAATATAATACAAGATGTTCTCTGGCTTATCCAAGGTCCACTTTGCGGGCGCAACAAGACAGAGGAGGTAGAAAATTACACATTTAGAGAAGATACCAGAAAGTTTTAGGGTGACTACTCCTGAAATTTTGCACTTACTACTGTGATGCAATGTTATTTTAAGAAAGTTTCACTATTTTGACAAAGGCAAATGATTATATTCTGGAAAGTGCTTTTTCCTAAATGCCTAAAGCTTGTAACACCCTATGCTTTTCGGAGGGCTTCTTTGCTAAAGAAGAGTCTAAGAATGGAAAATGTTTGTATAAATATTTGTTTTGAGTATTCTCAAGATCTATAGGGGAATGAAGTTTCTAAATCATACAAACTTCAAAAATTAATTTGATGTTTCCTCTGAATATTTGGTTTTCTTGACTAGAAATTGTATGCCTTTTTTTAAATTTCCAAAACTAGCCTTTACAATTTTGTTGATAGTTTCCAAAATTCTCTACTGTATTATCGATAGCTTTTTCCCTATAAATCCACAATTTTTTGATGATGAATATTTTTTTAATATAATTTATAATACAAACGCGTTTTAAAACCTTATTCATATCTTTAAACAGTGAATTGTTCTTTTCAATATTAAGTTTAAATTTAATTAGATCTAAAATTATAAATATCGTGGAAAAATTTTAAACCTGAAAACTTATAATAATAAGCCACTTAATTCTTTTTTTTTCCATGATCAAATCAATTTTTTTAATTTTCATGGCAGCATATCTTTTATCGATCCTGTTATAAAAATAAAACAATAATGGAATAAAAATGTAATTTATTTTTCATAGCAGGTCTCCAGATTTGATAAAACTATTCTACGATAAAAATATAATTTTAATATTATTCTTGTCCATCTTTGAACATAATAAAAAATATTTTGATCAAGATGTATGAAATGAGATATGTGTACTTAAGGCTAAAATTATAGAATTATATCAAATTTTGAAAGAAGTCTATTGGAAGGAATCTTACTACACTGCTTTTTGAATAAAAGTGAATTTATTAACTATAAAAAGCGAAGTGTTGAATAAATAAAATTTGTTATACCAGTATAGCATCTAAAATGTAGATTCGTATCTAATTATTAACCAAACCTATGAAAAGGTTGACGGTGTGTACTTTTGCATACACGTAAAAGCAATGATTAAATATAAATTAGATTTGTGATTGTAATGTGTCGTTCCGAATCGGAAAAACTGGTATCAAAAATACATATTTGCATATTAGTTGAGTAAAAATGCTCGATGTGCTTCAAAATTCAGTAAAAATGAAAGATTCACAACAAAAAAAGATCAGTATTTCAAATTATAATTCCTCAATACCTGTAAGACATTCATTGTCTTAATCAAGGTCCATAATTTCATATGGATAAGACTTTTATAGAGATTATGATACAAAGCTTTTAAAAATTACTCTCACTGGTTTTATTTTCAAGTTTCATTGCCACAGGCATCTAAAGACAATGGTTATTTATGAATAAATTTTTGAATGAATAACCTATATAAAAAAGACTGTATCATAAGAGTTATTTCTATTATTTTTTTTATCATTCCTTTATAGTATGTCAATTTAATTCATATTAATGAAAACAATAATTGTGGGTGTTGGAATACTTCAAGCCAAACGATTTGATTTAAAACTACTAAAATTAATATGTAAATATTTTGGAGGATGAGAATATCCATTTCAAAATGTTTTTAATTAATAAATTGAAAATTAAATAAAGCTTTGGTTCTTTTCTTTAAAATCTTCATGAAATGTTACAGTACAAAAATTACCTTTTAATATTAACTTAAACGTCAAAAATTATCTTTTCAGTGGGTATTTTTCTGCGATATAGTTTTTTTAAATTTTTAATTGATTAAAAAATATTTCATTGTTGGAGGGAAACTTAAATTATTATACCATTATACATGACTAATTCAACATGATTTTTTCATTCTAATGTTGATGATAAGGCAAGAAGATGTGGCTAACTTTCTTTATGTTGAGTAGGTTTCAATATAAGACATCCTTTTAATAAAATTTTTAAAGTTTTGTCGGATGAACAATTAACGTTTAACCTGAAAGTCAAACAGCGGAGAAATTTTTTTATATGGAATTGTTTTTATAAAAATACTAATTTTTATATGATGTAATTATATGTATAAAAATGTACACACGAAATTATAAAAAGGCATAACACAATAAACAGAGCTATATAAGTTTTGAAATATCATATATATATATACATATATGTAATGTTATTTTAAAATTAAATTAAATCCTAATTATTTCCCAAAACTTTAACTTAATTTAGCCCATAAAAACTTCATTCTAAAACTATACTCTTGTTTTATCCCACAAAACAGGTCTTTCTCGGACTAAAGCAATTAAAAATTCATAATTAATATTTAACTTACTCATGTTCATAATAGACGAACACTTATAGATGTTAAAATAAAAATTGTGTTTCATGCTGTAAGGTAAAAATCACTGTGAAAAAGCAAATAGAAATTAAAAAATGCTGTGTGTGTAATAAGGCTTTTGATTATGCGCGCCACTACTTGGACTGCGGCAAAGTTCCGTTGGCGCCAGAGACTGTCTGCACAGCAACCGACAAAGAAAAAACAGCCGCATCTTTCTTTTTCCGCTAAACGTGTAAACTATAATATAATTCAATATACTATTGTTGTTATGTCGGCAACGATGACTTAATCTCGCCAGAAAAATCCGCTGTGTGTGTAACCAGCCTTACCATAACTAGCGTTGAAAATTTACGCATGCGCATTGTGTATTTAAACATATGCGAACTTGATTCTGATTAAACGGTTTGCTTTTTTATTTTATGCCAAATAACTTGTTGGAGGTTAGTTGTGTGCTTTTGTAATTAAGTAGTTAGTATGTCAGGTATACATTTTTCATATCTGCTTATAGTTTTAGGTATATCGATTTTTAAGTAGTTGTTTTCCCCGGGCTAGTAAGGTTAGGCTTAACCTGTTTCAAACAGATTTCTTCAAACGATTCTGTTTATTTTCTTAGTTTTTGATTCGTTTAAAATTAAACATTTCTAATTAATCGATTTGTTCGTGATGAATCTGAGAAAATTTTGTTAAAAAAGTTTTGTGATGTTACATAAATTAAGAAAAATATTCTTTAGTACATATAAGTTTTATGATATTATGTATGAATCATAGGACTATTAAAATTTGAAGCTTTAAAATATTTTGATAAAGAAGTTTTAAAATAGGAGTTCATAAACTATTTAATTATTATAATTTTAACGAATATTAAGATTGGAGAAAAAATGGTTGTGGAAGGCGGCTATTGATTACATAAAAGTGAGAGAAATTTTAGTTTGATAATGTACAGAATTGAAACATACAAAAAAAAATATATAGTAAAAAAATTTATTAAATGATAATATTTAGAAATGATACAAAAAGACTAAATGAGGACATATATGCACAGATTACGAAATACACATAGGTAAATTTCATTTTTTTTTTGTACTTTTACAAGGCACTTAACACTTGATCAATTATAAAAATTGAATTCAAAATCAGATCCAAAAAAACAAAACTTATTATCAAGCAAAATTTAGAAATCAAACAATACAGAAACAAACAACAACCCTTCATAAGTTTTAAATCTCAAGGGAAGACTATTAACTGAATAGTCAAGACAATTAAAAATCTGTATACAAAAGGGAAATGATAGCTAAAAGGCACAAGCACGGTAAATTAATCAAAAGTTCCATGAAAGAATGTATTTTTCTCATATTTCTTTCACACAACGAATATTTATTTTAATTACTTTACTAGTAATATAAAAAACAATTTGTAAAAATTAATTCCTCCTTTGGTTAACAAAGAAAAAATTTATTTTAGTAGCTTTTTATTAAATGATTAAAATTGTCGTTGTTCTCTTGTTCCGTTTAACAATGGAAGGAGGGGTGCAGTAGTTTCTGAGAGTATGAACCCCTGAAAACCCTAGGGCAGAAGTCTGACTTTTAGCTCACACATATAACAAATCCTTTTTTCATGGGACGGACTTCATTCATTCATCCACAGATCGTAGTTTAGATCTAAAACAGAGAAACATACCCTCTGACCCAGTACCCCCAGTGGTATTACTCTCTACATGGATAAGTTTATGACCATGACACATTAAACATTCATTGTAAAATCTTCGGCTGGCAGGTTCGAACTTGCAGCGCAAGGGATGCGAATTCAACGCCCTACCAACCAGGCTATTGCAGCCTAATAACTACAATTACTAGAAATAATTGATCAAAAAATTATACTAGCATTGCATTTTCAACTCCAGTTGGGGTAATACAATGCAGATTAGAAATTTTTAATTTTGTATTATTTTAATTTAAAAATACTTCAAATGAACCCAAAAATTGATTAATTAATATTTAATTTTAAATGCATCAAACATTAAAAAAATAAACAGAATCGTTTGAAATAATCGGCTGAAAATATGCTAAGCCTAACCTGATTAGCATGGAGAAAAAGATTTTTGGTGAGAAAGTTAGTTTTTAATTAATAAATAAAAATTAGTGAATTAATGTTTGAAAAAACTGCATTAACATCAAATGTCATCCACTACAGTTTTTAAAAATATTACTTGAATTTGAGTGAATGAATAAAAAGTATTTTATTAACAATTGAAAATTATATATATGGAGAGTGTGAGCTAAAAGTAATCTAAAATACCCTACATAAAGGAGTAAGGTAAATGACAGATAATTTGGGAGGAGAAAATATTTTTAAATAAAATATATTGCAATCAATAACTTAATGTTTTTCATGTTGTTTTGTATTTCTAATTATAAAGAAAAATAATATAAACAAACTTAAAAGGTTGTTTAATAATTGATAAGCATTTTTTCTTTTCTTTTGGGTATAAAAAGTGGGTGCAAATATAATCAGCATTTGCAAAATTTTTAATATCATTTAATAAAATTTCATCCTTTAAAAATAGTGTATTCAAATAAAAAAAAATAAATTATTGCTTATGCATTTGTAGGCCATTTCAATGAAAAGTGATCAAAAAGAAAATTTTTTAACATTATTAATTTTTTACATCTAATTAAAATGCTAAAATCACCAAAGTAACTGAAGTTTAAATGCTTCATGGACAAGGAGCCTTCTTAATATGCTGCTGCATTATGAGGAAGAAGGGAAATATTTGAAAACACGAAATAAAGTTTAAAAATGCTCATTAATTATTTCCCAACTGATTAATTACCTAAGCTAATATTAATATAATTGTAAAACTGCATTCAAAACACACCATTTAAATCAGAGTATCAGATAATGAAGCTCTATTGTATATTTTATGTAATAATCTGCATGATCCTCTTACATACTATAATGTAAATTTTAAAAAATTATGAATTTCCTTTTTTAGGAAAGTTTTATTTAAAATAGTTAAATCAACAACCATATGCAACTTTACATAATGATATGTTCAAAATTTATTCTATAATCAAAGTTATCACATGAAACAAATACTAAAATGAAATAAAACAATAATATTGTGAAGTATAAGTAGTTGCATCCAATAACATTTTTGGGACATCACTGTAATAGAAAATGTATTTCACACTAACATAACTAGCATTAATCTCATGGAAAAAACACTATACAAACTATCCTATTGCAAAAGGAAGCTCTATATTTGAAAAAGAGCATTTATTAAAATAGCAGATATAAAGTTTTATAGTTGGCAACTTTTGAAACAAGTACTGATACGCAAATGCATCTATTCATACTATATTTTTGTACAATGCTCTTAATACTATTAAATTAAAACAAAAATACAATTTCCCAGGAAGGTCAAAGTTTAAATAGTTGTATCTAAATTTAACCAAGAAAGTTGGAATAATATTTGACTCTAAAAACTTATACCTTTTATAAAAGACCTCAAAAGCAAATGTTCTAATGTAAAGGAAAGTGTAGCAGATTTTGAAAGAAAGTGATTCTTCATTGTGAGTTTCTTTTTGTTAATATTGACTTAACAAAGTAGAATTGATAAAGCAAATCTAAAATCAATTTTTTCTCTAAACAGCAAAATAACTACTAGTCTTTTCAATGATACTAATTAATAATATTCAAAAGAAAGCATTCTTTAACTGTAAAAACATAGCATTTTCCCAAAATAAGTTATTGAAGCATATTTATATCATTTTAAAATACATTACCTATTTTTTGGACAGAATAATAATTAGAATTGTATTTATGATACTGATATAATCTAGAAGGTGATTGTAATTTATCATTCTTTCTTATATTGCCATAAAATGGGATGTAATAGTTAAAAAAATCTGCCAATAATGATCTAAAGAACATAAAATAAATAAATACAGAGCCTATTCTTTCCAAAAATTAGCAGATATTATAGACTGATTCCAGTTTGGTTTTTGTTGGCTCATTGTTTTTAAATTTAATTATTTTCCTAACCACTTAAAAATTAAGACCTTTAAATTTTGTGTTGCTTGTTCTTTTCTTCTGCCTCTTATAGTCTAATTCTGTAATTTTAACTGTCTAATATTAAGCTGTCATGTAATATAAGAATTATACCTCAAAAGAAAGCAGAATCAGTACTTTTTTTTTTTTTGCAAATTTTGCAACATACATGTATAAATAGTTTTTATATATTCTCATATTCACTTTTTCGTTTTTAGTATAAATGCAGTAAAGAAGCTACTAAGTTTTCAACAAAAAGTAATAAAATTGTGGTTTCAAGGACAACTTATCTCATCATTTAAACCATTTATATAATTTCTGTGGATAAAACAAATTTCTTTGCTTTTTCAATATTTTTTCTTTTAATATTATTTCACATGTCTTGAATAAAGATAAATGAAATAACTGAACTGAAATAAAACATTGGAGTTAAAACACTAAACATATCATAACATTAAAAACCTGCCATGCATGTTTCATATTTTCTACTCAAAAATAATAAATGCAGTCTCATAACAGTTATAAAAGATGTTATGCTTAAAAAAAATAGTGAAAATTGAGCAGCAAGTAAATATTTCTCATAAAGGGGACAGCACACACACACACACACACACACACACACACACACACACACACACAC
>JAOUZG010025578.1:1923555-1944548 GCA_026289955.1 Argiope argentata
ACACACACACACACACACACACACACACACACACACACACACACACAGTTCACAAAATCAGTATCAAATAAGACATAAACATTTATGAAAGTCAGTTAATTTGATTTTGAACAATATGTGGGTTATTTGAATATGTTAATTTTGTAATAAAAATACCAGGTATAAAATAGTGTAATTTATCACTTTATAAAAAATGGGTAGTAAGCACAGCATCAATTTTTCCCAAGAAGATGATACTGATAGCTTCAATTTAATCAATAGGTCAATTCTGTAGAAAATTATTCACTTGTAAAAACAAAACGAACAAGAGCAGCAACAACAACAAAGAGAGAGAGAGAGAGAGAGAAAAGAAAAAGAAATGTAATGTACAAATGATTAAACGCCCTGTTAAGAAAAAATTATTATATAAAAAAATTCCTTTGCTTACAGTTCTTGAATGACTCAATACAATGGTGATATCACAAAAAGAATTAATAAGATTTAAAAAAACCTACTGAAAGAAACGTAATTGAAATGCGAGTTCATGGATTAATGAATGGTTAAAATGCATCTTAACAAATTCATTTTATAACTGATTTCAGATGCTTAACTTTATACATTTGTATTTAAATGATAGATGATAAAAACTACTGCACATAAAATAATATAATGCAAACTTTTGTTCAAACAAAACTAACAAATGGAAGATTTCAGGTAAATGTCAAAATGCAATTGGAATTTCACTAAACACAACACTGAATAAAATCACACGATTCTCATTTGATTACATCAAAATGTATATGACTAATATAAGAATGAACATTTTATAGAAAAAAAAATCAACAAAAACTGATCATATACATAAATAATTTAAGGTATGGTCCAGCCTTCCTTTTTTTCTCATTAATATCAATCACAACCTGTATATTTAATACTTTTAAATACTTCTGTTTGTCAGCAGATAGGACTTTTAGCTACTGATTAATTATCAATTTTACAATTAGAAAATAACTAAATTTTTTTCATTGATTAAATAATTTTTTTTAAACAGAAAAGAATACATTGATTAGAAATCAGAGCTTATTTTGCATGCAAAATAAAAATGCATGAAAAGAATCTGTAAAGCTAAAAATGCAAATAACACATTCTTTCCTTAAAAATTTCTAGACACTCAAAACATTCATTTGTGATATACTTTTTGTTATAATCATAACAAAAATGAAGAATTTTAAAAATAAAAAGAACATGAAATAAATAAATAAATGCATTGCATATAAGTATATGCACATGAATGAAAAATAAAGACAAATTCTCTGAAAATTATTTTTGCATTTTTATAACGAAGTTAGTGGCAAATGACTTGAAAGATGGGTATTAAATTAGAGGAAGTGAGTGGATGTCTTTTTTTTCAGCTAGCTTTCTTCATGGTGAAAGTCAAACTGTTCTTATCAAATTCAACAATGACACAACCTTTTGCACCATCAAATCGATTCTTTGTTACCTAAGAGAATTTTTTTTAAAGAGAATCTTATTATTAATAATGAAAGAAAAAAATTATATATTAAAATATTTCTAAATGAAATAAAAGTAATGTCTACTCAAAACAAACATTATACAAAGGTTTAAAAAACATTTAAAAAACTTCTTCACACAGTATAAGTAATTCCTTTCTTTTTTTGGATGGGATAGTGAATACACAAAGATGCAAGAAAAGAAAATACATTCACCATTTTCTGAGCTTTGTCCCAAGAGTTCTAAACTAATTTTAAATATACATTATCTACCAAGAAGTATTTGTATATCCATACTAATGAGGATATTTGCTGCCCTGATCTATGTCACACCTTCTGAGATTGAACATCATGTAGAAAACAGTAATAGCATTAGTCGCATACAAGATATCACAAAATTCAGAGTCATCTGACTTTGAGAAAGGCACAATCTTTAGATTCAATAGATTTTGAGATGATATATCTAGTGAGTTAAACATTCCAAAATTGACAGGGAGTTTTGTGATTATAAAGTGGAAAGTGAGTGGTGACTGTCGCAAAGTGCTTCACCCCAGCAGATCCAACTAAGCAATAGAGACAAATGAGTGCTGTCTAAAAAAATTCAGAAAAACCACAACAAATCAATGGCTGACATTTTTTAAATATTCCAAGCACTTGAGTGTTGTTTTGACAAATACAATACACAATAAAAAACATTTGCTAGGCTTTTAAGGTCATGTTACCAGACTTAATACTTTAATTACAAAATACAATTGCACTGTTTGGTTGAAGTAGTGCAAAGTAAGTCGAAATTGAACACAGATTAGTGGAAATTGGTTCTTTTGAGAGATGAATTCAAGTTTCAACCTCTACCAGTTGGATGGAGGAGTCTGGGTTTGTAGTATGCATGAAGAATCCCTTTTGCTTGAAAAGACAGTGCCTACATTAGTTTGGTAGAGGTGGAATTATGGTATAGGAATGTTTCTCATGGTATGGATAGGACTCTTGATCTCTATTTATGGTAAGCTCAATGCCAACTGTTATTCTAATACAAATGTACTTCTAACAGAGTAGTAATTTTATGGGTTGGATCATTTTTATAACTTGGATGACAATGGGGTGAACTGACTGGGTTGTCCTGCCTAGTTACAAATTGAATCCTATAGAAGAGACAAATTAGATTGTTGAATTAAGGGGTGAAGTAACTGTCCAAAATTAGTGAAGGAATTTACATGTCTTCTTTAAGCCAAGTGAAAGAAAATACTACTATCCATAATCCAAACATTTCTGAAAAGTATGGCCGCATGGGTTAAGACAAAAAAGAAGCTTTGAAAGAACAAAAACTGAAAAAAGTTTTTAAGATCAAGAGGAAAAACCTATAAGATTTAAATGCCAAATCTTTTAGAGCCATTAGTTTGTTTCAGACAAAAAACATCAACTTTTAAGGTTCTTAAAATTAATAGAAATATTTTGCTCTCTATCAAATTTATGAAATTTTAAGAATAATTTATCCATGAAACTTAAAGAAAAAATTCCTGTCAATATGAATTATCAGCTTTTAAGGAGCATGAACTTATGAACGTGCTTCATTTCGATAGTTAAAAATAAGTACATAAATTATATCATATAAACTATGAACATATTTAAAATTCTGTAAAATAAAACAATATTCGATTTACCTGTAAATATTGCCTAGTTTTTGTGGTTTGCAGAATAAGAATGTTATCTGCTTCTTGTATTGCTTTAGCTGTTCCTGATATAGAAGTGTTGTTAAGTTCGGTAAATTCAGGTTCCTAAAATATGCAAAACACAAATATGTCTATTGAAAGAGTCAACTTTTTAAATGCATTAGAAATCCTGATTTTTGTTTAAGTTATCAAAATAAAACAAAGAATCCTTATGCTAAGCTAAACCAACAACCACATTTAAATTTATGAATATAAATTTTATTAAATAGTCAAATTTGTAAATAAATGTTTATATATAAAGATATAATTAAGGGATTTTTAAGCGATTCATTAATAAATTACCTATAAACATTGACATACATTTTTCTACAAAAATTGTTAAATTAGTTAATAGTTTAAAGCATTAGAATGGAATTAAATTTAATTGTAAAAATACTGCCTGTGAAAAAAGCTGGGAATGATAAAATGATATTAATAACTCATGAATATAATCATAGAATAAACATTAAAATTAATTTCTATATGTATTCTTTGAAATCTTCTCAAATTTTTTTTGAATTTCTCAATAGTTGATTCAGTCTCAAATTGTTTTTTTGTGACAAAAAAAACCCCTACTATGTATTAACTTTTTATATTTGACAATGGGAGTTAATTTCTCCAAATCCAAAACTCTGATTTAAATAACAAGTTCATACTTTTGTATCTATAAAAAGTATATATTTGTATCATTTTATTCATGGATGTGCAGTTTTAGAGACATTTTTTAGTTCTAATAATCATGAAAGAAGGGGATTTCCAAAAGCTTGCCAAAATTCAGTAATCAGTAGATGCAATTTTTATAAAAATTATTACAACTAAACTTTAAGGCATCACCAAAGATTGAGTAAATTTTTAAAAGGTACTGATTGTATGATAATATTGTTAAAAACTTTGCAAACTTTTCGGTAAATATTTATATTTGTCTTGAAATATCTCAGACAAATCTGAAATAGTTAGATTTCAGGTCAAAAAATCATGCAATTTAAGTGTGTCTTACATAAAAATGACACTTCCTGTGATTTGGCAAGCTTGTGGTAAGGTTTTGTAAAAAATGGATACTGGAAAATTCCATAATCTAATTTCTAATAAGACCCTTATTAAGCAAAATAGCCTAGAACCTCTCAGAACATTTTCGAAAGTTCTAGATATTCAAGCCAAGTTAAATACCACCACCCAATTGATCATGATGACTGGAGAGTAGTGAAGTCTGGAGTGTTAGTCCTATGCACAAAAGCTATTATCTGTCTAAGGTATTACAGATTTCTAGGTTCCTGTTGTATTAGCTGAATTGGAGATGCAAATTATGAGTCGTAATTGCTGTAATTTCTCCATCTCCTAGAGATTACCATGAATAAATGTCTTGTGATTTTTGAGAGATTGCTTTATGAATTCTCAATCTACATGGACCCTGACACATGGTACACCACATCAGGCATTTTCAAAGATTGAGAAATTTTTTTTAAGGTACTGATTGCGTGACAATATTAAAGTAAAATAATATATTACTATTATTATTTTTCCAAACATACTTTTTGATAAAATAATAAAAAGATAAATTGGAGCATAATGCATCTTTGATAACTTAAAAAAAACATATATAATCAGCCAAATAATAGTATAAATATTTTGATTTATTCTTGATACAGATGAAGAGCTTTTAGAATATGAGTATTAAATAACTGACTGGACTAACTTTAGTTATTCTAACAACTTGCATTTATAAAAATATTATTTTCCATAAAATTATATTTTAAAATGTAATGAAATATATAATGAATAATTTTGAGAATAAATTTTATTTATTTTTAGCTGGTTTTAATTAAAAAATTATACTAAACACAAAAATACCACATAAATTTAAAAAAAAATTCTAAATTCCTATACATTTTTTTTTACCTCCAGTGTCAGCAAAAAAAAGTTATGCTAAAAATATCAAATATTAAAGTTCAAAGAAATTTTTTTTAGTTTTATTAGATTATACATCAAATTCCTAAAGCAAATACTTATAAAATACTTTAATAATAAAAAGAATAATTTTTTACTTTTCTGGGATGAATCACAAGAGTTACATGGCACTTCAAACGACAAGCAAATTCCCTTAAGCAGGCAAATATTTGATCTTGTCTACGAAGTTGATCCAAAACTGCATGGCTATCTTCCATATTTAACATATACTGAAGATTATCAACAACCAAATGCTGAACATTATATGACTCTACAGCTCTTTCCATAATCTAAGAAAGCAATATTATATATATATATATAAGAGGAAAAAATATTTAAAATACAACAAAAACAGAAGTATGTATTTTTTTATCACAATAAATGTATTCAAAAAATACATTTGCAGCCATGTATTTCAAGATGAGTACTACACAATGTTTCAAGACAAATTTAAGTAAATAATTTTTCAATGTATTCAGAGAATATGAAACGAGTGAATTTTATTTTAAAACTATTTCTCATAACTGAGAAAAGATTTCAAAATCAAAGTACAATGCTCTACTTAGAACAGAAAAATTCACCAAATGTGAAAAATATTATACTTCTAAGTATTCTTCATGTATTTAACTTGGAAAATTCATAAGAATTTTTTAAGTATAAAAGTTTGGAAAATTCTAAGCAATGAATATATACTAAGTGTTGATTTATATTATAGTATAGAAAAAGGTAATATACTAGTTTTATTTGTAAGCACACAGCATTATTAAGAATAAGAAAATCTATCATAATTCTTTTGAAAATTAAAAAGAGTTAATACACTTTAAAAACAAAAGGATAATTTGTTATGTAATTGAAAATTAAATAAGAGCAAAATCTTACGAGATATACAGACAACATCTTATACTTTGCTTCCTATAGTAATATTTTTTAATATTCAAAAAGGAGTAAACAAAACATAAAAAATTCTTGATTGTATCATTGGTAAAAAGTGAAAAAAAAATAAAATATTAGAGAATAAGATATTTGATACCTGCAATATTTCTTCAAATGTCCGAATTCCACCATCAAAATTTATGAAATTCATTGGAATTTTTTCAAATTTTTCAGCCCAGTGATCAAAAGCTTCAACTTGACCAATCAAATTTTGTCTGAAAAAAATATTATATATATACATGAAATAAATAGTTAAAAAATTAAATGAAATTACTATATCTCAAAACAAGAAACAAAGATCTAAATCTAAAATACATTAATGAATTTATTCTTTGGTTTTAAAAATCGAAATTTATTTATTTTTCTGCAATACTACTTGAAGGTAAACATAGAAATGTATTCAAGTTCTTTTAGAATATTCAGTTTTAACTTTACAATTATTTATTTATTAAAGATTTTCAGATATTTTGTGAAATAATAATGGCAGAATATGTTTCCTATTATTATTCCTTCTGTATAGATATTATAAAATGATTAATGTTCACTTTTGATTTTAAGTTATTTTATTTAAATTTTCTAACCATCCTATTCTTTCTTTCATCCAATATGTATGAAGATTCACCAGTTAATTTCAAGTCATGTTCAGAAATATGACTCAAAAGACACAATATCAAAATGATTTATTTTAAAAACAAGCAATGGGGAAGGCAACTGATTTTTAATATAGTTCCATTAAATTCATATTTTGCAGTCCTATCAAAAAACAAATTTTAAATTTTAAAAGAATGTGAATTATGCATCAATAATTTTAGAATCAGGAAATGGTGTATTGCTTTCAACATCTACTAATTTTCTTACAACTCAATGCTTGTTTTTTAGATGCCTCATGTGTGTGTTAGAATAAGTGATTTTTATTTTTTTATGTTATGTTATTCTATATTTACATATATATATTAGCACCTAGTATATATGTATATTAGGCATAATACATAGTAAGTAATATATATGCATATTACTTTCTATAAATCTTTTAGAAAATAATTTTTTCAGCACTTTTTCAAATCATACATCTTTATCAAGACAAGATGAAATGAATGCCCTGATTTCTACATATGTAAAAATATACAAATAAAATTATACATAATTACAGAGATGGTAATAAAATCCTGCACAAACTAATAAAAATAGGCTTACTTTGAAAATTGCATAACCATAGTTTTCACCAATTTAACATTTGGAATTTCAAAATTTGCCCATAGTGTTGGCAGCTAAACAAACAAAGGAAAAAAAAAGCCATCATTAAATAAATATCTCATAAATAATAATTCAATAACATAAACACAAACTGAACTTTACATACTCCTTGAGCACACAGATCAAGACTGTATTCACATAAAAATGTTGTCTTGCCAGTTCCAGTTTGACCAGAAAAGATAGTCAGTTCTCCTTTCCTGTGGCCCTTCAAAATGTCATTTAGGATCGAAAATCGTCTCCACTAAAAGAAGGGAAGTCTTTGTTAGTTACAAATCCATTAGATTAAAAATTAATAAATATTAAACTAAGACTAATTTTCCCATTTGAGGGTAATAAAAGTGCATTCTGTTGGACCAAATGAGAAAGAATTTGAATAGATATTATTTAACATATATTAAATAAAAAAATATAGTATCAAAATTCTTATTTTTGTTCTATAATTGATTTAATCAGAATTTTGTAAATAATTCTCCTTTTACAAACATTCAAAATGTTCAAATATTTATTTACTTATAAGAAGTAAGATTTTTTTTAAATATAAAAAAGAAAATATTCCTCTTCTAAAAGAATAGTAAAATAATGCTGAGAGTAATCACTGCAATACCTTAACACCAGTTGTTTTTTCATGGCCTTGTATTTCTTCACGCACAGAGTCCCTGTAAGTATTGAATGTTGCCAGATGTTTGTGATATATAGGTTTAGCTTCATTCAAAATACGTTCTAAATTATAACCAGATTGCAAACTTGATAGAGCAGAAGAGGTATTTTTAGGACTGCAAGCAAATGATTAAGAATAAAAAATTAATAATAATAAAAAAAGATCAATTATACATAATGTTTAACAAGTAAACAATAATTAAAATAAACAATAATAAAAATAAATAATATTTAATAACTAAATAGGGCCATAATTAAAGGTGGTGATTTTAGATTGATTATAACCAGAACTCTAAATTTCACTCTTTCAAATACAGAATTTTTGAATTAAAAAAATATTATGTCACTTAAATTTCATAAGGTACAAATTCATTATTTTACAAGTGATTGAATATTAAAGTAATATTGTCCCATAGATAATTTTTAAATGATAACATTTTAAATATTAATGACTTAAATGCAGCCTATTTTAAAACATTATTAATCAATAAAAAGAATATGTGAAGTTTTAGGGTTAGAGCGCTTTCAAGACCCATCTGATAAAAACTTTAAGGTCAGCTTGTAATATATTTACTAGATTACAAAAAATTTGCCAGCAATCTCCTGCATTCAACTCTCTTTGTAACAGATAACTCAGGTTCTAAAATAATATATTAAATATTTTTTTTAAAAAGCTATTTCCTGCTTGAAATTGTCATGTCACATTGTGTGGGTTTTTTTAACAGCAAACACCTTTTAACACAAATGATTTCATGAAAAGCTATTATCAACAAATTGTTTTGTAATCAAAACAAAACTTTCAATCATAAAAGAAAAAAAAATCAGACATAAATCATTTTTTAAAATACTAAGAATTCAAAAAGACATATAGCTTTATGAAATATGGTGAAAATTAATCAGTATTTAATAACATTTTTAAAAACTGAAATTTTTACTTAGCTAATCTGTATGAAATCACTGGCAAATAAAAAAAAAATGTTTGGTTAAAACACATTCTTTATTACTTTACTTAGAAGTTAGATAGAAACTTTAATTTTAATGCTGAATTCACTGCTTATATATAATTATTAACCAAAATGGTTGCCCTCGTTGAGAGGATTGAGAAAAAAAAAAAAAGATAGTTTTTATAAATTTTTAATGAACATCACTTAGAAAAACACAGATCTGGAATTTCTTTGAAACTTGCGATACTAATAGGATATAAACAGGTTAATTAATAATTACCATAACTAAAATAACAGTAATTAGATAAAATAACAGTAATTAGAGAAGAACGGGGAACTTATTCTACCAGTTCATGCACAGCTCATCTAAAAGCCTAACTCAGAAAATAGGATAAAGATATGTTTTTAAAATAAAAATCAAATAGTGAGAAAATTTAATTTTAAAAGATGGAAAAAAATTATAATGTATGCAGGTGTATAGCATTAATATTCCGAATTATTTAACATCATGAATGTTTTATAACATAATTGTTTTCAGAAATTCTGAAATATAGTTAAACCAACACTTGTATTATTAAATTATCTGTATGTGAAAGAATTCTTTAAACAGAAATGATAAAATATCACAAGAAATATATTTTTTGTCATTCTAGATAATAAAAGAAAATTAAGCATGAAGTTGAAAACTCATATTTCACAATAGTAATAAAATATAAAAGTGATGAAAACACCTGCCTAATAAAAAATGCCTTCTCTTTTAAGCTGTCTCCCAACAACCTGTGAGTGTCCCAATCATGAAGATGAGCATCCAGCCAGAAAATAACTTTTGTAAATTGTTTTAGAGCCTCCAGTAGCTGAAAGAAAGAAAGAAAGATTATTGGAGTATTAACATATCAAATATCATACAGCAGTCAATATTCAATATTCTACTTGCTGAACTAATCACTAGAAAGCAATGAGATATTCAGGAAATATTTTTAATAAATTATCATTTAAAGAAAGAATTTACAAGAGAAAATCTCAAACATTGGATTAGCTATCTTGGATTATTTATTATATTTATTTCTGAAGAAGAATCTTGCCGAGCAAATTTCATACAAGACATTATAGCCGTCATTACTCTACATGCAACATTAATCGTAATAACAATGCTTGAACTTTCATGGAATATTTTTCACAATTTATCATTTATTGTTTAAGGAAAAAATTTACAGCAGACAATCTCAAACATTTGTTTAGCTATTAAGGATTATTACATCTTAGGAATTCTTTATTCAGAATTGATATACAAATTAATGAAATAAAAGTGATTTATTTTGCAGACAAACACTAATGCATTTTTATTTCTATTTGGAATGAGGCTTCAAATTTTCTACAAATTTGAATATACAATATAAAAATGCAAAAACAAACATAAATAAAAGATAATTTTTTAAAAAGTTATTAACACAATGCACACCCTATAGAAATCTCTAAAACAAGGCAGGGGAGTATATTTCAAAACAATTAGCCAATTATTTAAATTATTATAATAACAGATAAAAATGTATTTTAGACATGAAATTAAAGCATGTAAATGAGAAAACTTATTAGTGTCCTTTAACAGATGATGAGAAACACAAGAAAATGTGTCAGCCGTATGGAATGCATTAATACACAAATTTAAACACAGTTTAAAAACTGAATACTGGTCAAAACCATATTTAAAAGAAAACAGATGTAAAAATGTTTTATTACTTCAACTGAAAAGTTCTTGAAATCTAAAGGCAAAGACACTGCATTTATCCCATTTGTTGCTTGGTTAACTGCTAATGCATCAAGAGGATCTGATGTTACAATAATTTTCTTTTGACTGGGTTCAACTAATGGCCATCCAAACAAGATGTCCTTTAGCAATCTAGGGATGAAGAGAATCTATATTATTGAATTAATCTATTTTTATGTTGAAGAAAAAAATATATTTTAAATAAAAAATTAATAGAAAAATAAATAATTTTTTTTTAATAAAATGAAAGACAAAATTCACATACATTTGTGGTTAAGAATTTCATAAGTAATCAAAGTGCTTAGTTACCCTAATCTTTTAAATTTGGTAAAAAATTAATTTTCTGTGTTGTGTTGCATGACAATGCATGTCTTATTTTATAACACAAACCTATTATTTAAAGAAATAGAGCGGTATAAATTCTAGTTTTCATAATGCTGATAAATATTTTTTATTATTATGCGCATGCACAAATAGACAGAATTTGTTTCATGATGGCATGCACTTAATTTAAATTGTTTTTTATTAACTTCATCAGACATTTTACTTATGCGCTTATCTTTAAAAAAATCAGTATAATCTAAGCTAACAGCATTTATTTTGTCAAATTCTATTAGCTACTATCCTGAAGTAAGATATCAATATAGTTCATCCCTTGAATACACAGCTATATTGTTATGTATTCATTTTAGACTATGTTTCTATGTTGAAATTTCATATTCAAAGAATATTAATGTAAGCAAAATATATTTGGACTCACAAAACAGTGTTAAATTGATTAGTCAATTAAAATAAGGCAGTAGCATTCAGTGTCTCAGGGACTGTAGGCTAGTATATATTTAATGGATTAAATCAGTCAAAATGATTCATGTTAAGTGGATAAAGCTGTTAGAAAATGAATGTTTTTCTTTTGTGTAATTAATGCCTCAATTATCTGTGTAAAATTAACATTATTTGTGAGTGGAATTTATATAATACTGAAAAGAAAAGAAGACAAGATGGCTTTCCTTCTTGCACTTAATCCCTTGCCCCAATTATAATATTTTGAACTCATCTTTAAAATAAGTTGGAAATGGTTTTATACCCTTTTAAACAATTGTTATATACATTTCAGAAGCAAGTAGCAATCTTAGCTTTTCAACACTTAATACCAAGGGCTAGCAATCTCAATTTTTATGTCAGATAGCTATGCTTAAAGTCATGGAATCCTTATTTATTCATATTTTAAATGTGGATTTAAGGCTTAATATATTGTTTATTAAAAAGTTATGTTTAATGCTTTCATACAGAGTCAATTTTATATCACAAATGAATTTTTTAGAACTTTTAAATAATTGTCTAAAATCAGTACAAATAACTCATGATTTTTTCTAAAAAGTATAATTTTTACAGTAAGAAAAAAATTGGTTATATGCTGGAAATTCGGTTGCCCCATTTAAGATTTAAAGTTTAAGTCATAAAATGTATTTTAAGATATTAAGTATATATTATAGACATGAACCTAGAGGGAGAGTTTGTTAAGCAATAAATTAGATAGCTGAATAAACTCTGATTCAAGTGCACAGTTAAAATGCAGCTTTGAAAATTAACTACTAATTCACAACCAGTCACTTATACTGGAATTTTTTTTTTCATTCGGTTAGGAGGGAGAGAGAGAAAAAGAAAATCAGGTTTTGAGACTTTGGAATTTTCACTCTAGACAGGGGCATTGAGTTAATTTTAAAAATTGGATATTAAGATAAAGCCCATAAAAAGAGCTGCATATGATCTGAGAAATTATTGTACTGAACATAATGTAAGGAACATCCGGGCTTAATGCAGGATTAATTTGGGAAGGATAAATAAGTCTTCTATTTATGCATTTCTCCCTTTCTCTTTTTAATTATATCAGACAACTGTTGTTGACTGTAAGAAATTCTCAGTTTTAGTAAATATTTTTATCATTCATTATGTGCTTTAAGGTCTATAATTTAAAAAAATCCTACTAGATAAAGAGTATTATAAATCATAAATTGAACTGTATGAAAATCTTATTTAGTATTTTAAATGAACTAAGAAATTATAATTAGAAAATAAAAGAGTTTGATTTTTTTTTGAAATATTCACCAATGAAAAATGTTTTTTTTAAAGATAAATAAGTAAAAACTCTTACTCAGGTGGATGGTCAGAAAGTAGTTTCTTTTCTTTTGTAAATGATAAAGATTGAACAGCAAGACATTCTCCATCCAAAGAATAAAATGGAAACATTAAAGTATTTAAATCACTAGAAATTCTAATATCATATTTGTCAAGAAATTGGATATCAAGATCCTGCAATAAAAAAAGAACATTTATAAACAAATAATAATAATAATTAATGGATATTCATTAGACAAAAATCAAATGCAAATTTCTCATTTCAAACAATTGTTTTCAAAAACCCCTAAATTTTGCAAAATGCAATCTAGAATTGAATTAGTGAGAAAAAGAAAAATACAAAATCAAATTTGGTCATTTTCTTTCTTTAACGAAAAGTCTCAATGCAGAATAATAATTTTCAAAAGTAATCTTCTTAAAAATTATATTAAAAAAAAAACTGATTTTAAAGAAGTGAACTAGATATAAATGGAACAAATGATAAACTGTTTCATTAATATGACTAGTAGCACAGAAATTTAATCAATTTATTTTAATTTCAAGGTATTTTAAGTATATATGACAAGTACTGTCAATTCTCAGATATAAAAAGCCTCTGTTCTTTTATACACATGCCAGGAGATAAAAATAGGAATACAATGAAAGAAAGTCCCTCTAATCGTATATTATAGGTTTATCAATTCTGGAAGTGAGCACATTTTATTGTATGACACTTCCTTTAGGAATTAAATCCACAGGATGCTAGTCTTACAATCCTGAAATGTGTAGAATGTTCTAATCCCCTCAAGAAATCATATGACAAATTTCAAATCAAAGAATTAACCCCTTTTTTAAATCAATAAATGACAATATTGATACGGGACAAACTATTTTGTTTCAAAGTCACAAAACTGTTGCCATATTAAAGAAGACCAAATAAAAGAATTTTGATACTAAACTATTATCAGAAAGTGAGCTTTATCTATTTTTATTGATATTTTTTAGAATAAAGTTATTTATAACACAATTATCGTAAATTAAACAAAATATTTGAAGTTGAATATAACTTTGTATTTAGGTTAAGAAAATAAAATGACAAATTAAGTTAAAATTATCTTTAATTGCAATTAAAAATCAGTGGTAAAATAAACAAAGATTAATAATAATACCTTCAAATTAAATTTATCTGAAACAGCTGCAAAATCTGTAACTTTTAAATCCCCAATAGCAATTGCTTCTACAAAACTGTTTAGTAATCTTTGGCTTATTTTCTTTTCGTCAGTTTCATTTGTAACTATATTTGTACTAAACCTGAAAATAAAATAAAATAAAATATACTTTTATTTTTACTGATATTTAAATTTTGAAGCTAAGCAATAGTTAAATCACTTTCCACATTATATATATATTTGAAGTAACTAAAAGGATAAAATAGATTTGAATCTTTACCAAAGTATTTACATAAATTAATGTTTAGGATACTCTTCTAATTATGGCTGAATAGTTAATTTCTAAACTGTTAAATATAGGCATATACTTCCAGTTGGAAAAGTAGTATAAAGAATTATACATTATGTTGGCTGAATAAAAATACTTTTGCAAAAAGAAAATTACAAAAACTAAATTTTTATCATATTCTCTAGTTTATTTAAAACATTTATTTAGTAAAATATTCTTGAAACAGTAACATTTTAAACAAAACAAGTTATCTTCTTTTCAATCACAACTAATTGAGATACAAATCTTTTAGTTTTATTATTTTAACTCCATTAACTTTTGACATGAAGAAATGTTCAACATAGTGAGATCTAATGCTTCATAATTTAGACAAATTTAGTCATAGAAGAGAGGAACTTTCTTGAAATGTTTCAAATTTTTTTTTTAAAATTAAATATAACAGTCTACGGAATAGTGCAATTATTTAGACATTATAATCTTTCAAAATTCGAATTTTTAACTCAAATATAAAATATTTCTTATATAGTTAAAAATTTTATATTCTTAATTCAAACTTAAAATGAATTATTGGATTTATAAATACAAATTTAATGAATTATAATAATTACTGGACAAGAAGAATGGGCCTAATATATATTTGTAATATAAAATGTCACAATTTAAAAAAGAAATAAAAAAATATATTTGTTATATTTGAAGGAAAAACACCCCAGTTAATATTAAATATTTAAAGGTTTTTTAAATGATGAATGCTGGTTCTAAAAATTTTGCATTTCCAATCATAATCTTTAATATTTAAAAGAAAAAAAAATATCAGAAAATCATATTGATCTCAAATATTTCAACAAAATATAGCAAATATCCAATTTAAACTGATTTTCCTTTTTTAAATCTGACAGTATTAATGTTATATTTTTGAATTTGTTTTTCAAATTTCAGATTGCAAGAAAATGAACTGAATTTTAATTTGTGATCTCCCATTTTTAAAAAGGTAACAAGTAGAAAAACTTTTAAAAGCTTTAAATGCTTTTATTATTATATTATTACTTGAGGAAGCATAAACTTACCTATTTCCTAAATTTGATGAATTTTGTGAACCATAGTAAAGATATTTAGGATACTCCTTTAAATATCCTAAAAAAATAATTTAAAAGTGATATTAACAGATGAGATTAATAAATAATTAGTCAATATTAAAAATTCTGAATAATAATAAATAAAACAATTTTTAAATTTACGTCAAAAAGAGCACAGAGTATAATTTTCTTTGAGAATGGTTTTAAGAGATTCTTTCATATTACTTTTATTGCAAATACCAATAATTAACTTTTGCACAAGTTATATGTACTATTTATTCACAACTGTATGTAAAATGTTTTTTAAAATATTAATAAGGAAGACCATTTCTTATCATCTATAAAATTAATTCTAGATTGTCTAAGGCTTGAATTAAATGAATTGAGTCAATCTCAATTCTTTATATTTCCAATCACAATATGCTATGACAAAACCAGGTATATTACATATAAACAGGGTCTGACTAAAGCAGGGGCATATGGAGCAGTTGCCCCAGGTCCATACATAAGTGGGAGCCCAAAATCAAATAGAACTTTTTTTTGTTGTTTCCTTCTTTAATGAATGTTCTTCATTATTAAAGTAGTAAAGCAGAAGGGTCCCAAAAGAAATTTTTTGCTCTGAGTCCCAGCTGGGTTAAGTTGGGCTCTGCCTATAAATGTATTGTGATAGTTTGGCTAAAAAATTTTAAAAAAATAAATTCATTTTTAATTGTATGTTATTCAGCAGAACTGAATTACATAAAATGTATATGCAGCTAATTCACTAGTTATTTTGGATGAAGTATTAATATTCATTTGGTGTTTGACATTTGAGAATAAGTGCTTAGAAATCGATATTAATCAGGAATTTATAGATGCTTCAATTTCAGATACCCCTAAAAGGTTTATGTGAATTTTTATCACTAATAAAACTTTAAATATTTCTTCTTGAGAATAACACATCTAATTATAAAAATCAGATCATAGATTCAAAATAGAAAACATTAACTATTCCCTTTTTTAAAAAAATCCTAAACTAGGTCATAATCGAGACTCTCGCCCAAAATTTATTATCATCTCTAAAAATCAGAATTTTTACCACTTGCTATATGCTTTTTCATTTCATTTTTTTATTTCAAGATTAATCAATTTTCATCACTAGTGTTATTTTATACATTGAAAGATAAACATCCAAATTAAGTTAAAAATTATCAATACAATTATGATTCACACCTTCCATTTTTATGTAGTTTATAGTAATGGCATATAATACTCATATATAATACATTGCTGATTTTATTCAAGACTTTCAAGAATTCAACTATCTTGAACAGAATTTGAGTAGCATTCCCTAAATAAATTTCTTAACTTTTATTTATAAGATGGGTTTTGTATGTAGTTATTCATTTAAGAAAGATAATCATTCATTTTCAAACAATATATACTGTAGAATTATTATTATTTTTTAAAATTTTTAAACTAAACATAAGAAATATTCCCCCCCCCCCAAGTCTTATATGCTGCCTCACCGTGGCGGTGGCCCTGGGTGGAATGGGTGAAGTACGTCGGGAGATTCCTGGTCGGGGATTCTTCTGGTAGGGTCACCCAAGGCGTGAAGGCCATTCCATTATACCCAGCTAAAGCATAAGGCAAAAGAAGTCCAACCTATCATAGGCAATGGCATTTATTTTTCATGGATTGTGCATCCTGGAATGCCCAGCGGTGACCACGAGTATTTTGAAGTTGGGAATAGTTCCGTTGAGGAGCGCTTTACGGGAGATTCTGTACAGTCCTGCTGCACCGCTGCTCGCAGCGGCTGTGATCAGGACTTTCGGTATAATTTGATGTCACTGCAGATCCATGAACACGAGAACAACAACAACAGAAATATTTTGAATAAACAATAATGAAATGAAAAGGTGTCTTATAGGGAATTTTCTGACAGAAACACTTTTTTTCTTGACAAATGAGTTCAAATACAATGTAGAGTTATAGGTGGATACTTAAAATTACAGTTCCTTTAAAACATTTAATTATATAAACAATAATGCATTTTTTTGTAGAATTTTTCTTGCTATCACAATTATAAAATCACATTTTTAAAAAAAGTAGTATGAAACCTGATATTACAATTTTTTGGGGGGATATTAAATTGATTAGGGTTACATACCCTCTAATTAATGTAGAGTAGAATTTTGGAAAAATGAATTTCAAATATTTTCTTTATCACCTGATTATGATTTAAAATTATGAGATTGGATCCTAAATCGAATTTATATAGTTACAAAGCAAAGTTTATATACATATATTTAACTCCATCTCTAGACTTTTGACAGTTAATTCTAATCTCTAAATAATAATTTTTTGTAATTTTAATAAAAGTTGTAACATTTTAAAATTCTTCAAATTATAGATAAAAGTTAAATCTAATAAATAGAAGCTTATCCACATACTTTTTAACTTAACTTGCAAATGTATGCTTCTAAACATATGAGGCTGTTTCAGTTGCAACAGAGCCAGAATAGTTCGCTTAATATAAAATTTGTGGAAATGCAACATTTTTCATTCAAAAAACTGAAGTTGCTGAAAAATAATGAAAGATAAAAACATTTATTTCAAATTGCATCAAAATAATTTATTAGGACAAAACATTTTCAAAATATAGAACATCATTGTAAAAAAATGATAGTTTTGAACTGTTACAAAGGTGAAATATGTATTTTATGAGAAATAAACTTTCATTCGAGTGCCAAAATAATGTTTTTTATGAATGGCATTAATTGAAAAAATATGTTGCAAGGCTTTTTTCCTACTGGTCTAAAAACCCAATCTTATTTAATTAAAAGAAATGAAATAATTCATTTACTAATTTTTTTTATAAATCTAGAAAAAGATATTTATATATATAAAAAAAGCTATGCTTTTTTAATGAAAAATCTGAGTTTCTTATTTCAAAGTATTTAGAAAGTATACAAGATGGAAAAAATCATTTTTAATTTGTAAAAGTATTATTCAATGTAAGTTCAAAGAAATAAAGTAAATAATGTCTAACTTTCCATAAGAAGAGATGAATATATATGTATATCATAATTTTTTCTTTCTAAATCTATGTGCATTAGAAATAGTACATAGAAAAAAAAGCAAAGGTTAGGTAAAAAATAAAGCTTTTAATGTTTTCATTTTCTAAATGTATGTGCATTCAAAAAATATTTCTAACAAATGATATAAAGAACAGAGTAGTACGGTTTTCCTTTCTAGATCTATGTGCATTTAGAAAGTCTTTCCGACAAATGATATATAGAAAAGAGTAGCTCTTTGGATGCAGAAATAAATTACATAAAAAAATTAACAACTAAATATAATGTATTCTAATTATGTTTACTACAAATCTCTTAAGTAATTTTAGATAGCTAGATAATTTGAAATCATTTTGAATTAAAAATCAACAAAAGCAGTCATAAAATCTAATATACAAAGATATAATAATAATAAATGGAGTTTGGTTAATTCACGTTGAGATATCATGCTTTGCAACAACATGAGCATAATTTCTTTAATTCAGAAGATTGTCTCTTCTTTATCTGCTTTATTATTTGAGTTATAAATTATTCATATAATGAGATATGAAAAAAATGTACGCCAACTGGATAATTATTACTTAGACGTTATAAACGGATTGGTTTGTATCAGAGAAATATACTTCGTCAAAACAATTTAAGTAAAGTTTCAAACAAATAAGCAGATTTTCATAGTATTTTAATTAATTTTTTTTAACTGATCTGGTGCTCCAAATTGGTACATCAACTTTTCAAAAAAAGAAAAATTGTATAATAGCAGTATAGAAAGATGAATACAAAAAATCTGACTATTTATGTTCTATTCACTATCTGGAATTGTAAAATTTTTGTTAGTTTCTTCATAAAAATCAAATAGCAATCAATAGAAAAATTACAGTAAAAAAAACAGCATCAAGCATACCAGTTCAATTACAAAACACGCGGGACCATCATTCGTATGTAAACACAACAAGGGTTATTCGATTCATTTTGATTAGTTGATTGAAATTTTATTTTGAATGGAAAGGATTTTCTCTAAACTGATTAATTTTATATGATAATAATATTCTTGATAAGAGAAAAAAATCGCATATTGCTATAAAATTGGAGATTTAACTTTTGCTGATCAAAAGTTTTATCTATATTTTTTATTTAGCGAATATAGAAAATTTGTGATGCCGTTTGATTTTCGTACTTATAAAAGTTCTTTAATCGTGAAGGCTTTAATCGGTGGTTTAGTTCAAATATGGAAATGAGGAAAACCATTCTCATCAATTTAACTTTCCTAATAAAACCTCAAATTATTTTAGAAAATCCGGGCAATATTGGGAATACTGATTGATACCAAAAGCCGTGTTACAATAATGTGCAACATATAACATATTTCTAAGGCGGCGCAGTTTTTAAACACATTTTTATCACTAAATTGTGCCTCAGATATTAACACTGTTGATCACTGCTGTGAGGACACTACTGTCAGATATGTTTTAGTAATGTAATCTAACAGTTTCACAAGAAATGCGTTTAATTGTATAATATTGTAAAATGAAGAAAATAATGAAGTAAATGAAGAAAATAATAAATATAATGCTTTTATTCTATTGGTCAATACCGTGTTTTAATATTATGCAATGTAATTTCCAATACTGTACACATGCAGTCTGCCATTATTCAACAAATCAGTTCCTTCTTTTTAAATGAAACCAATATTAATTATGTCTGTCTGTTAAAAAAGGGGCAAAAACGAAGTGCACTGATTGCATTTCCTATATTCTTTTAAAAATAGCTTTTGAAACTTTTTACTAGCCCCCTTACACTTTGAGGTTCGAAACCGAGACCTCTTGGTTCAAAAGCGTCGTCTTATCAACTGGACTAGTAGAACCTCGAAATGCAAAGGTAAATTAAGGTGATTCCAAATTTGATTGAAAGAAAATGAGACTTTCGTTAGATAAATGCGTTTAGATAGTAACTTCATTTGATAATATTTCATTACAATTTTAAATTTAGAACGTAATTTTTTGTTAAAGAGAAAATGTTTTTACTCTTAACTAGGATTTCCTATGGATTTTTTTTCTTCTTGTGTGTCTGTGTGAAAAGTGTGTTCAAAAACATAACCTTTTAGGTATTAGTGACATAAAACATCTAAATAAATTTCTTTTCGAAATAAGGTTTATTCATAAAATATTTAATAATTTGCTTAAACAAAACGTTAGCACATTTTATCAGTAAAAATTAGAATGAAGAATTTATCAAAAAATACTTTTAAAAACTGTTCATAATTTTCTTATTTTTTAATTTTAGTTGTTTTTCTTTTATTACCTAATTATGATTCCCTTTCTTCTAATCGAATAAAGAGCGAGTTTAAAATGGATTAAAAAATATCATTTTATGTATATACATAGAAATAATTTCAAGACTCTTGCATCAACCCCTCCCCCCAATCATTTCTGTATATCAAATAAAATTGTTACAAAAAATAAAAAGAAAAAGAAATATTCGATCACAAAATTAAAATTATCATGTGAGAACATTATTATTTTTTAAGTCATTATTTATCTTAACTAAAGTAATCTATCTATCTATCTATCTATCTATCTATCTATCTATCTATCTATC
>JAOUZG010025578.1:1944558-1971120 GCA_026289955.1 Argiope argentata
TATCTATCTATCTATCTATCTATCTATCTATCTATCTATCTATCTATAATAATAATAATAATAATAATAATTGAAAGCAGAAGGCAGTTTCAAAGACACGGATGACAATTTGAATTTTGAAGTTCGTTTTACTCCATCACTTTAAGCACGGATTATGTTCAAGCAGAAGCGACGAGTACAACACAGAACGACACAAACGAAAATGAGGAAAAGCTGATGAAACTTTTATCGCTGTGAATATATACTGTGAGATTTTAGATTTTAATAGAGATTTCTATAGCATGTCAATAACATGTAAGGGTATCATAGGAATCTTTTAAAAGAATGTGCTTGGCTGGACAGTTTTTATCCTTTCATTCGGAGTGTGGGAAATTTTCGATTTTTAGCTGACTCAGCAATTTTATAAAATTTTTGTTGCATTAATTAATTAGGATAAGAGAAATAGATAAGAAAATAAGAGAATAGTTTTAGAATGAAGTTGCTATGGCTAAATCAGCAACCAAATTCCAAATTTTTATCATAAGATAAAAATTTGGAAATTAATCAGGGTTTAATTTAATTCAAAAATATTATTGCAACGTACGAGCATATATATACAGAGATATATATAATGACGTCATAGTTCTTCATCAGCCTTTTAAAAATGCATTTGCTGTAAAAGAAGAATACATAATACTAATGCAACACTGGTAAAAACATTTTTTGCCCGTAAATTTCGGAGACATCAAAATCTACTAACCAAAACAACATTATGTTCTCATATGATAATAAATTTACATTATAAAATGCCTTTGTATGCCAATTAGAGTAAATAAAAATTGTATAAATAATTTAGTTTATAAGAAAGATGAAGAAAAAAAGTTTTATGGATATTTTATTGCAATGGAATTCTTGGATTCTTAACCATTGTTATTTATATATTTTTCCTTTAAAAAAGATTTGTTACCCTGTACAAATAATTTGCATGGATTATTTCTTGCTAAAAATATAACCCATACAACTACGCAATATTATTTTAATAATAAAATAAGGCTAAATTTACGGTGTGTCTTTATCTATATTACCAATTGTATATAAAAAATGCCGTCGCCCTGGCATACGGGTAGCGCGTCACCCCCGTGACCTGGGTGTCCCGGGTGCTTATAAACTAACCTTACATTGATAGGAACCTTACAAAAATTTAAGCCCGCTGATTGGTTGGACTCATCCTACGTCATGAAATGTGATGTCAACTGATATATCTGTGTATTAATAGCGATCCTTTGTTCTTTTTTTGACATAACTACTTAATACATATTATTATTTTTTCATTCTTTTTGAAATGTCTGTGTTTTCGGAGACTAAACTTCCAACTTCATTTTGTAATGAAGTTGAGTCATATGCACAGAATGTAATTACTGTTCGCAGCGATGTGAAAAATTTACAATTTTTAAGAGACAAAATAATATAATAATAAATTCCCATTCTTCTAACAACGAATATTTCTTCATGGAAGATTTAAAATAATTTGTATAATTTTTCCAAAATTAATTTTTCAGGGAAATTAAGCATTTAAAAACATATCTTATTTTCAATTGAAAAAAATCTGGTGCCAATTTTTTTAGGCCATTCCTTTTTCTCAAATACGGAAGTTGAAAGGGAAGCCATCTTTCATTTACCAAAATTTTTTGTTTTCATTCGGAAAAATTTCAAGGATTTTTAAAGGAATTCTTGTTTTTTTTTTCTTTCTGAAATAAACGTTTTACAAGGAATCTTTTTAGAAACCAAAATTGCTACATAAACGTTAATTTGGAGCAAATATTATAAATTCTGTTGTATTTTTTACAGATATAGCTCAAGAATATAGAGCAGATAGAAAGCAGCAGAATTTGAAGCTTATAACAGCTGGCTATTCAATTTTTTTTTAAATTTGAATGTGTGTGTTTTTTAATTCACGCAAAAAAATCAAGTTCGCTAATTTTCATAATAGAGGGCGCCATGATGTAATTTTAATTCGTTTCAAAAAGACGGTTAATTATAAATGTTTACCAGTGAATAAAATAAATGATACAAACAAACATATTTTAATTGATGCAGAGGAATTTTTTGTTCACTATCTCTTGTTTGAATTGGCGAACACGAATTGGAATTCGTGTTCGTCAATTTTCCGAATTTCGCTATCCATTTGTAGCATTCTTCAAAAATTTTCACATCACTGCGTCAAAAGATTTGGTTTGGAGTAAATGATTCCACTTCATTATAAAATGGCCGGAATATTTTTCTCCAAAAACAGAGACATTTCATAAAGATTGAGAAAAAGAAACTGTATAAATTTTTTATTTCTAAGACCAGAGAAACACTGTGCTAATCCTTAAACATCACATTTCATGACGTAGGATGAGTCCAACCAATCGGCGGGCTTAAATTTTTGTATGGTTCCTATCAATGTAAGGTTAGTTTATATGCGTCCCGGGTTTGAGTCCCGGTTTGAGCATGGTTGTTCTTCTGCGAGGTGTGTGAATGTGCTCTCCTGTAAAAAGGGGTTGTGCAAGCTAATGTGATGAGTGAGTAGCAGAGGTCGTACTTTTGACCCTAGTTGGCGCTACTACAAAACAAGAGAAGCTCATTGAGCTTAAATCTATGACTACCTTCACGAGCTCGTCTATGGCAAGTGTCATAAGAAAAAGCAGCAATAATTTATATAATTTTTTTCATAATCTTCAAATTCAATATATAAAGAATCCAGTTTAAATAGTGGAATTAAGCATTTTTCTATCATACTCCGGTAGTACATAGTACGACACTCGTTTCTTTCAATAAACTAGTAAATTTAATTACTCATTTCAGCACATTTTTTAAAATTTAATCAACGTATTTCTGATTTCCTTTAAAATTAATTTTTTATTTATTTCAGTGTGTTTGTAGAAATGTATAAGTTTTTATTTATTTTATTACTTTCCGCTTTTGACGACCAGCTGATTGACCGGAAATAAATTCAATTAAGTCTCTTATGGATATTTTTTTTTGTTCCTGATTCCACCAATAAAATATTTTTAAACAACAGATTGAGAGAAAGCCACGTTATTTTCATATCTTTAACATGCAGTTTGCGTATTCAGTATATGACTTCTTATTAGAATTTAGTCCCATGTCCTCAAAGTGCAATTTGAAAAAGTACGAGTTTTTTTTTATTTCAAACTGCTCATTGTCTTTTGCAATATTGTAATTTCACCTTCAAATTACTTATGTTATTTATGCTGTTGACTAGAAGAATATTCCGGCGTTCAATAATTAAATTCCTAAATTAAATATCAGATGAACCAATGAAAATATTGAATTTCATTACAATAATAAAATCTTTCATTGAAAATTTTATAAATTCGTTAAAATTGTGTAAATGAAACTTATAAAAATATTTAATATAATTACTATATTCAGAAATTTTTTTCTCAGCAATTAAACTAGTATCATTAAAACTACAATTTCTAACATTTTAAAAATGACGCAAAATTCTGTTTCTTTTGCTATAATATTTTCAGTAATTATCTTGGAAAAATACTAAAACTTTTCTTAATTTTAATTAAAATAAAAAAGGTGTACAAGGTGCACCTTTGCATATTCCAAAGTATATCTGTGCCAACATGCCCAGATATACTTTGCTTGGCAATAAGGACCCCCCCCCTTTCCATACACACTCACACATGCTACATAATATTATTTTTGTTAACATTTCATAATAAGTAAAGTTTCTTTTTTGTCAAACTTATTTATTCAGAGTTAGAGTGGTATCATTTTTTAGCCAATTGTTCCCCTAATTTTAGCTGCCTGTCTGGAAATGTGTTGCTGTCGATTGCACGCTAATAAAAGTACATATTTTATGCACAAGGGTAAAAGACGGTATTTGTCATTATGTTCTGCATCTAGTTAGATTTAAATTTCTAAACCATCGATATAATTACGAACTCAAACTCCCTTTTTTATACCAATAAAACCCAATATAATCTGAAAACAGAAATTAGGGCCGAGATAACCAGGTTGGTGGAGCAATGGATTCTCATCCCTTGGGCTGCGAGTTCGAATTCGCCACCGAAGACTCTCCGTGTGTGGTGGGTGCCGCACGTTAAATTTATAGTGGTCACAAAATCATTCATGTCGAGAGTAAATACCATTTGGGGATACTGGATCAGAGATGATCATTCTCTGTTCCAGATCTAAATTACGATCTGTGGATGAATGATTGATTGAAAATGCATGAATGAAGTCCTACCCTTAAAAAGGGTTCGTGACGTGTGTGAGCTAGAAGTCAGACCTCTGCCATTAGGTATTCAGGGGTCCAAAGTATTCTTCTAAAGCTTCTGCATCCATCCTTCCGTTGTAAAGCGGAACACGAAAACAACAACAGGAGTAATAAATTCAAAAATAACTTTGTGAACAACCTCCAAGTGAAGTATAATTACCCAATTTAATATAAATCCTTTCACCCCCCCAAAATGATTTTAATATTTAATTTTTCCACTAGATATCAATTTTATTCTTAAATAATTTAAGAAATATCATGATTTAATGAAATTAAAATAAAAGAGAAATTGTGGTTTTCCCAATTATGAAGGAAATGGAATTAATTGAAAAAAAAAAATGTCTAGCTATGTGTGCGCATTTTGCAATCTTATTCAACATTAAAAGCAAACGATTGTGCTCATACATATGAAATGTAAGCAAAAAAATTTATTGCATACTGACTTAAATTAATGTATTCATCGCATTAAACCACTGATTTACCTTGTTTCGGAAATATCATGTTTTGTTTTCTTCTTTATTTCTCTAAAGGTACCAGATGCTTCAGTATCTTGATTGCAACATCAATAATATAACCCGCATTTTTTATTCGTATCAAACTGACAGGATAAATAAAACCCTTATATGAATAGTAAGATTCGTCATGAGTGAAGAATATTAGTTTCAAATAGAAATATTTAGTTCAATTTGCTTTTTGAAAAGATTATTTCGAGAAAACTTGTAAGCATAAATAATCTTAATTTAAGCCAATAATAAAGACGAATTAGCACTATACCTGGTAGATAATTTAATTTAAAAGAGAGTACACACGAGGCCAACTATTGCCCACAATTGAAAGTCATATTTGTTTCAGGAAGATCATGTGACCTCAATGGGTCAATGGCAAATAGTTGTCAAAATGAGACAACCATTTATCATTGCCCCGTTGGGGCTCACATAATCTTGCTGAGGTAGGCATGGCCTTCAAATGCGCGAAATGGCTTCGTATGAATGCAACTTAAAGCTAACAAATTTGGTAATTGTGTAACATAAAAGTAGGAAATGTGCAACTCGGAGTGATTTCTTTGAATCATTAATCAGAATTTTAATTAATTAAATTTAATGGTTAATTTCGGCCTTTTCTCCTGATAAATTCAGAAAATATTATTGAAAAATCCGCATTTTATACCATTGGAAAATTTTAAAAAATTATCTTATATTATGATAGTAATTAAAAGTCGGGTGAATATTTGATGAATTTTTGCAGTTTTTAAAATATATTTTGTTCCCTGATTCCAAAAATAAATTACATTTTTGCCATGAAGTTCAAATTATATCTATTATTTCATCAAATATTTTGTTGCGAGATTTTATCTCGTGATTAAAAGCTAAGGAAGAAGGTTTCCGCTTAATATTTGAATAGTTTACAAGATAAAAGAAGTCAAGTTATAATATTGCGAAATTCAGGTAGATGAATGTGAAATTATCGTTTTTAATGGTTCCATGATATCATGAGATTGATCTCCATTAGAAAGGTTCACGTACCCAATAATACATAATACGTAAGAGACAATTGAAATAATGTATGATAATTTGGGTAAATCCTGGGCATGAAGTTATATTTATACGATTTGAGGGAAGTTAAATGTAACAAATGCTATTAATAAATAAATTACCCGCCAAAAGCTGAACTTTTTAAATGAAATGAAAAGCTCTTTTTAATAGCGACTAAAACTGCTGAACTCATTGAACTTAATAAAGTTTTAAGTGATTTTCGAAAATTTGAATATTAATATCTTATTAAAACGCTCGATTTTAAACCCCTTAATCTACCGTCTCAAAGAAGATAAGCAAATTAATATCTAGAGTCTTCTCAACGCTGATTGACCAAATGTTATGAAAATATTGAAAGTATGAAATTCAATATTCAAAACTTCATAATTTAGTGTTATTTGATCGCTGAAAGAATTAATGTTGTTGTTGTTACTTATGGCACTTGCCATGGACAAGTTTGATGAGGAAGACGGCAATTTAAGCTTAATAGAGTCTCTTGTTTTGTAGTAGTGCCAACTAGGGTCAAAAGTGCGACTTTTACTACTCATTCACACATTCGCTTGCACAACCGCTTTTTTACAGGGGGAGGGGGCACATCCACTCACCTTACAGATAGAACACAGAACAACCATGCCCGAGCCGGGGAATCGAACCCGGGATGTCCGAATCACGGGGAAGAAGCTACCCCTATGGCAGGAAGCCGGTGAAGGAAAAAATAAATATATTTTTTGAATTTAAAAGTTGAATCGTCAAGAATATTCCACATTTGAAAGGGAAATTAAAAAATGAATTTTATGAGAATCAAAGACATCTTTATTGAATATAACTTTAAAAATATTGCATAATTTATGAAGACGAGTTGTATTGTACATAAGACTTTAGAAACGATTCCGTTTTCTGTACCCGTATTAAAACAAACCATAAAAAATTTAGTTTCAGTAAAAAATGTTTTTGTATTTATTAAAGTTTAATCCCTTCCAATTCAATTTAATATTTGACTTTCAACTTTTACCTGAGCTGTCGTAATATTAGAGATACATAATACATTGAAAGAACGGTTGATTATATGACTGCCAAAATTTGAAGTTTAAAAATATAGCATTAAAGAAACTATTAAGAAGCCATCAAATATTTAATTGAAAATTTTAATGAGCAATAATCCTGTCGAAAGGGTTAATTGCAAAAGGCGACTGGTTAAGAAAAAAGCTAAATATAGCCTTTAATACTGAAAAACTGAAATAAAAATGCGCTCAAATATTTGGAATATTTTATTATGGTATGACTCATTTACAAAAATCTTTTAATAAATTTCTAGAATAATCGATATCTAATATGTTACATCGTTATATTGTATGCATGTGTTTCAATTGATGGTAACTTTGCTTAGTTTCAATATAAAAGCAGATGTAATAATCTATTTTTTATTTATTTTAAATTTGTATTAATAATAAAGTATGCAATGTGACAATTTTGTAATTTAAATTAATTTTATGCTTGGTCCAAATATTAACTGATAATTAAGTCTCATGTTTTTTTAAATCGCTCTACTTAATTTTTTATCAGATATACGTCAAAGTTTAAATTATTTACTTAGTTATGCAGGGCATTTCGATTTTGCTCATGCAACAAAATTTAGTTAAAATAATAATATATATTTTTAGTGTTCTGGTTTTTTTTTTTCATTTTTTCGCTATTAATTCGTAATTATTTGTAACAATTAATGTTTCCAAAGTGCCAAAATTCAAATAATTTTGATAATTAAAGTTGAGCAACATTAAGAAAATAGCGTTAGTTTAAAGAATATCAATTAGATAAATACAAATTTTTTTTCACATATTTTTATTTAGATTTTATCACGCCGGTTTTCTGGGACAGAGGTTCCTTCTCGTGTTCTGGGAGTCCAGAGTTCGAGTCGTGGTTCGGGCAAGACTGTTCTTCTGTGTGCTATCTGTGAGTTGTGTGACTGTGCCCCCTGTAAAAAGGGGTTGTGCAAGCGAATGTGATGAGTGTGTAGCTAAGTCGTACTGTTGACGCTACTTCAAAAACAAGAGATTCTCTTTTCGGCTTAAATTTGCTGCTGTATCAGCAGGGGGCTTGTCCAATATGGCAAGTGCCATAAGTAACAACAACAGATTTTATCACAATTTTAAGCTTATGGTTCTTTAGCAGATAGTTTAACAACAACAACTACAAAAAAGATATAAAAGGCTGTATTGGTATTCGTCCTGAACGCCATTTTATGCAGGACGCTTTTACCTTCTGGTTATCCGAACTTCCATTAACACGGTAGCTATAAAATGAAGAACCAATTGTATAGAATTTGCGGTACAACCAGATATCTAAAATACATATATGTATAAAATTTGAAGCCATATCTCTCAAAGAAACCATATTGACCATCTATCACTTTGCACTTTCACAAACATGTAAATATGATAATTCAAAATCGCAATGTTTATAATGTATAAAATTTGGTATTTATTTTGTGACAACAATTATAACTCTTCTACTATGTATATGTTTGATTTTAATTAGACGGAAGAAGCATCTAAAATAATTTTTTCGATTTTGTGGTAATCACACATTAACTGCCTCTCAGTGATTAATCATCAAAAAAACGCCAAAAATTGATATTTCCAATAGTAAACGGTTAATAATACATAAGCACACTTTTCAAAGAGTATGCGTGAAGATTTTGGGGAGACTAATTTAATTCAAATTTAATCATATATAAAACCAGTAGGGATTTTTTATGTTTAACAGGGCACAAGCTATACTTAAACAATATAATATGTTTTCTTCGTTTCAGCTAATTAAAATGTCTGTTTTTCCAAAATATTGTTACATTTTTAGCTTAGCGGGTTCGGATTGAATGGATTTTATTTGAGGACAGCACAAACAAATTTATTTACAGCTATTTACAGGTATTCACAGGATGGCTTGACAAAGTGAAACTTCAGATTAAAAAAAAACAATCCAGCAGTCAACAGTCACAGCGTAAATGCAATCCTTACGCACAATAAAAACAGACTGCAAAACAGCTATCGGATAGCACTGCAACAGTAAATCGCAGCGAGCTCAATAATACAACGTTAACAGCAAACGCAAACACAGCTCACTAATAACAAGCGAGAAAAGTATTCAGCTCGCTACAACGAGTCGCTACTCTTCCGAGAGGAACTGCCAGATTGCGGCAACTCATCCCTTATATAGCCAGGCGAGGGAGACGCGAAGCTTCGGAAATCAACGCGCAGGGATCCAGCGGCTACCAGACCATTCCTTTCGCCAAATCAACCCGGCTGGCGCCAAGCTCTTCGACCCATCGCCAATCACACTCCCTTCGGGACGTTACAGCGGCGTTCGCCCGCTTGTAACAATATATTGTGATGATAAGGGTAGAAAAAGTGGTAATAGAAATACAAATCCTTCTAGATTATAGGCAATTCACAAGAACAAGGCACTTTCCTAAAACCAGGCCCCCATCTGACATGAGTTTATTAAGTAGAATTTTACATTTTATGATATAAAAATTAGCATAGATATCTTTACTCTTCACAAATTAGATTAAAATTTTAATAAAGATCTATAACTTTAGCTGCAATTAAACTAAATTTATTTAAGTCATTGAGTTATCTGTTAAGAAACTTACAAAAAACAACTCAGGCAACCAATTCATTATCTAACTGACAAATTTAGTCAAATTTTTTGATACACCTCTCCATTTCAAAATACATCATCATACACTTATATTTATCTAACTTGCCTTTCGAATTCTTGACAGAAGGCAAACTTCCTCTATACTTATTTCGCTCAAAATGTGGTAAATATCTACATTTTAGTAATAGAATAAATATCTACAATTTTTAAAATTAGGATAACTATCTACATTTTTTAAAATTAGGATAACTATCTACATTTTTAAAAATTTCGATAACAATCAACATTTTTTAAAATTTGGATAACTATCTAAATTTTTTTAAATTTATATAACTACCGGCATATTTAATATTAAGATAAATATCTACATTTTTTGAATTGGGATATATGTCTACATATTTAATATTATGATAAATAAATACATTTTTTTGAATTTGGATAAATATCTGTATATTTAGTATTAGGATAAATATCCACGTATTTGGTATTAAAATAAATATACCTTTTTATGCTAGGAAATTATCTATGTATTTAGTATTAAAATAAATATCTACATACTTGGTGCTCCATCGGTTTAGCTCAATTCGTTTTCGATTTTTGATGTTTACGTATGTACATATAAAATACTATTTTATTTAACTTTTATAATCGATCTGTAATTTAAATGTGTTGAGAACATGAAGTGGGAAAAACATCGAAAGGCGCTCTTTTATTATTTATAGCTCTGATCGTCATCTGAACGGACCGACACCTGCCATTTACTAACAAAAATCTAAAGGTGGATTTTTACATTTTAGCGGATTTTACAAAGTTGAGTTTATTAAGATCCACCGTTTGTTAGACACAATTAGCTATTTATGAGAAAAAGATAGCTTTAATGCATAGTCTAGTTGTGCCGAAAAAATTTTGAATGCAAAACTAGCAAATTCACAAAATTAAGTTGTCAATAAATGAAACTAATTATAATGAATAACAAAAAGATGCAAAAGCAGAAAATAAGATACAAAACAAACTATTGTTAGTTAAAAATGCGAAAATTATGAATCTATCTATATTTTTTCCATTATCTCCTGTATTGCTAATTAATATTTCTACAGGAATCACCTCATTAAAATGTATTTCACACTTTACACATCATCACATCATTAAAGAAAATTTCTGAAAAGCTCTTAACTACAGATTGACAAACATTGTATTTCCAAATATTCATTTTCTTCGAACTCCGAGTGGATTCATTAAAATGACAAAATCGAATCTTTTGATGATTGCGACAATCGGTTCGCACATTTCACAAATGCGGAAGTAAAAACAGACGACTTATTTACTGTAGAATCTCATTTTTAATTCTTAAAATTATTGAATCGAAATCATTGGAAACTAGCATTTAGAATTTTTTTAGTCGTCTGCGCAACAGGGTTTATCCATTTTAATATCTCGTTTCTAATTGGTTTAAGTTATTTACTCCAAATAATTGGCTTTTAGCAAGGTTGATTACTTTTTTTCGTATTCATGGACACGCTTACACATTTTAAACATTTTTTTAATACCATCAAAATGTTCTAGAGTATTTAGTTTTGAAATTTAAAGGTAATCTTGCGTAAATAAGTCAAAAAATATATTATTGAAGATTATCTATTGTTTGGCAAAAAGCCAGATAGTTCAGAATAAAAGTATATAAGAATTTTAAAAGACTAACAGTTATCGAAAAATTCATGAAGCTGTAAGGCGTTGATGCTTTCGTACGAACTAAACGAGGTAAGTAGAATTGTAAATGCTGGTGTATGTTAGTGAGATATATCCTTTTATTAATTCAGTTTTTAAGACTTTACCATTAGTTTTGTTCTACAAAAAAGTTAAAAGTGTACTAACTAGATTTCATTTTTTAAATTTTACCAATTTCTTTTGTTTGATAATTTTTGCAGCATTGATTGTTTTACTATCCGTAAATTGCTACAATTGTGATGAGAAAAATCATTCAAATCGCAAACCTTAGTACATGGAAACTTTAAAGCATATTTAAAATGCTTCAATTTGTCACAGACTGATAGGTGTTAGCGCTTCAGTGATGCAGTCCAGGAAGTCAAACACTTGATACTTGAGTGCACTAAATTTATTCACGAAAGATGTAAACTCAGGAATTGTCTTCTAAAGAACAATAAGGCTTGGCCTCCTCATTTATCTGCATTTCTGCAGAATAAATCATCTTACATTTCATTTTGTACATATATTAATAGTATTTTCCCCCGCGTTATTTAAACTTCATTTCAGTGTGTTGGTCTAGAAATATTTGCATTTATTCTTTTGCATTGGTGTTTTGAATGTTCTATTTTATTTTATGATACTTCTTCAACTGTATTATAACATAAGCTATGTGTATCTGCTAGTTTGTGAGCAGTTTTGTGTATTTAACTTGTGTATTTGCTTTCCCCATCGTTTTTTTATCTTTGCATTCGGGCCTGTCTTTATTTTCGAAATTCACCCTACTGTTAATTATGAAATGACTTACATCTGTAAGCCTTGAGGTCAAGGAGTTTATACTGCGGGAACCAATAAATAAAAGCACCTTAGTACATAGAGCTAAATTTGGCATTGCATTAGAACTTTGAATTTTGAATAATCATAAAAAACAATTATTGTTTTTTAACACCCCTGAGTTTGTACTGTTTAAAAACTTTCATTATTTTCACAACATGGTTGGAAAAACTTTTATTTTGTAAGGGCGCCTTTAAGCAGAAGAGTATTTTTATTAGAAGAAAAGATAGAGCATGCGAAAATTTTTGTTAAAGATGCATATTTTTTTAAAATATAAAGCTTTAAAGAACTTAATCATATAGAGCGTTTAAAGAAAAATTGTTATAGATTCTTCCTGGATTTATAATGCAAAATAAAATAAATTAACCATTCAAATATAAGCAATAAAAAATAAAATATTGTAACCTAAAAAATGATTATCTTTAAATGAACTTATTCAGAACAGTATGGAATGATTCATTATGAATCTATGACCTATGTAAGTGGTGATTATTAACCAACGATTCTCTCTTCGTCTTAGTTATTTTCAGGTAGATAAATTAGATTTTTTGCCACGACATCGGATTTCCTTTTCCAACTTTTTAATAAGTGCGGTTAAATGTGATCGGTGAATGATACAGCAGGATGTGTGACGAATGCTTCCGCTTTTACAATATTTTGATTTCCTATCATATATTTCTGTGGCTATAATTTGATTTTCTCCTTTTTTTAAAAAAAAACAGAGTTTTTTTTTTCTGTTTATACTAAGAAAATGAAACGAAAAGACAAAATACAGGGCAGTTAGAAAAAAAGTATTATCACTGTTGAAAAAATTAAACCAGATTTGGTCAATTTTATGTTTTAGACTTTTTCAAAAATATTTTTGCGGTACGGGAATTAAAAACAACAACAATGGAAATTTGGTATTTTGCACCAAAAAACACTAAATTTATAGATTTCTATCAAATTTGAAAAGAAAAAAAAATTATAAGAGAAGTTTACCTGTCCCTGCGAGAACATTTGGATTTGATAACTTAAAAATGAAATTGAGTTTTATAATTTTATCGTAATAAAGTTAAATATTAAATTTTGACTCAAATCCATAAAGGAGATCTTTTGTGAAACTGTATATATGAATGCGATAATTCAACAATATGACAATCTAGATTAATAAAATTTGGTATAAGGTCTTGACACTGCACTTACATATTGATATCAAATTATAGTTCTTTAAGATTGAGAGGATAGCTCCAAAAATGTCTATACAGCTTTCTAATTTATATGGCAAAGCAGAAAATGTGTCATACTAAGGCACCACCTTTGGATGTTGTGGCTTCTAGTAGAACTTATCATAGACAAGCCCGCTGACGAGTAAGCGGAGAGAGTGTCTCTTGTTTTCAGTAGCTCCATCTAGGGACAATAGTATACATCTTAGTAACTCACGCGTCATGACCCTTCTTAACTGGACGGACTTCATTCATGCATTTCATTCACTCATCCATAGATTGTAATTTAGGCCTGAATCAGAGAACGACCGACTCTGAATTAGTACCTCCTCTCAACGTGGAAGACTTTATGTCCACGAAATATTTATACGTAAGCCACACACCACACACTGAGGGTTTTAGGCCAGTTGGGTTTAAAGTTACAACCCAACGGAACTATCATTTGCGGATTTGCCATGACTTTTCAGAAATGGCGCTTCTTTCCCTACTACTTTTCTATACAATCAGTACAAAATGAGGATAGACTATTTCAAAACAAGAGAACAGGCATTAATGGAAAATTTCAAGAATAGATGATTCCAGTACAAGAGGAGGATAGACTAGAAATAATAAAAGAGGCTGTATTGTATATGTATACGAACAGGACAATTATGCTGTATTTTTCTTGGATTTGTCATAAACAAGCAATTCATTACTAGTTTCAATAGCTTTAATGCATTCATATTATTTCCTACATAATCTTTTTTTAGCCTATAATTGTCATTAAAATTCCTAAATTATTAATTACAGTGATTCTATCTTAATTTGCTCAGAGTCTTTTTTAATGGAAATGATATTTTATTCCTTTTAGCCGTTTTAAATGAGTGGTGTATTAATTTTTAATTAGAATGATTATTTTTTGTTTTTTGGTGCTATGTGCGTGAACCTTGTAATCGATTTAAAACAAACTTCTCGATTTGTTTTAAGGCCTTATCACATGGCAAAATACATAACATAACGACATCCTGAGCCCCCCGGTGCCTATAACGCTAAGTTATCTAACCAGTTGGATGAGCACAAGATGGGAGAAAGAGAGAGAGAGAAAAAAAGGAAAAATTTGTTAAAGGGGAAAAAAAGAGACAATACAGCATTCAGGGATTTCCAGAGAGAATGCCCTCGCTGTCAACTTTTACACGAATCTGTTCAATTTTTTCTGAACTTATAACTGGATAGAGGGGACAAGAATACTGAAACAAATGGTGATTATGGGTTGAACTTACAGGGGAATTAGATTACCAACTGAAAAGGGGGGAAAATTGAAAATTAAATTTTGAAAAAATGTATGGCTATTAAACAATCACTATAGAGTCAGAAATACGTAGCGTCCATCTGGGTCCTGGGGTCTTGATTTCCATCATGAGATCTGCACTTTTGAGGGACTTTTTAAGTTATAATTTTGGTTGATTATCACAAGGGGAATTCCGGTCTCAACTATTGTAGGTCTTGAAGAAGTCTTGGTATTTACGAATATGGTTAACTATAAGGAGTGGATTTTGCCGCGCGAAAGGGTATTCGATGCAACGCTCATGTACCATTCTTCTTCGAGACTTCTTTCTGGCTTTCTCATGTGCCATGAGAGAGTGGGTAGGCATTCTGTGGCGTAGTGAATTAGAGATCCTATTTCCCCATAGATACAGCAAGGAGAGTTGGCTAGATGGAATCTGTGTAGGTATGCCGGGAATGGGCCGTGTCCAGTGAAGAAAAGGACATTCGCTCTGTCCCAGTTGGCAGCGTAGAGAGAAACATTCGGTATTATGTTATACAGTATACGGCAAAATACAGTCAACACTTTCTTGGGCAAATGACCACGAATGATGTCAATTGAGCATTTGCTTTATGGTAAACCTAAAAACCTATAGGTACCTTATGGTGTATTTATCGCTATTTATTCATTGCTTCATACAATCATTCACATGATTGGTTGAATTTTGTTTGCAAACGATATTTCTGTCACTATCGTCTACATTTTCAAGAGGGTTTAAAAAAGTTCACGATGGCGGAAATATTGCTTTACCGGTTGCCTGCGGATATAAATTGTAGACGGTATTTTGCCGTGTGATAAGGCCTTTACTCTATAACAAAATATATACTGAACAGACAAAAAGGTTATTAATATTGAATCGCCAACCAGTTTTGAGCTATGTTTAAGATTTAAAATTTCTATTTCACCCGGAAGTTAATTTAAAATCCGTTACAAAATTTGTACTGTGAGGACACACAGGCAGAGAATCAATAGAAACGGGAGAGAATTAATAAAACAGAGAAAATAATAGCTGATGAAGAACAAAGCACTGCTGGTTATTTATGATAGCATCATTTGTAGGTAAAGTAGTTGTGATTAGTTTGAAACAAATTGCAAAATTTAATCCTGATAGATAAATAATCATACAAAAAAAAAAAAAAAACTACAACTAATTGAAACGTCTTGAAAAATGAAGTATTTAATAATATATTTAATTAAATCTTATTTTCTTTCCGATATTATCATTATATTCAGGTAAGAATATAATTATGTTTGAAACTCTTACTCTTTAAAATTAAATCAAAAACAATTCAGTTAAGAAACTGAAAATTTTTAAGCAACTTATTAGTTAAAAATAATTTTACTGGCGATTATGAAATACATATCCGTTTAATTAATAATACTTCTTTTCACGTATTTAACTCAATTGTTTCTCAGAAATTTCATGAAAGTAAAACAAGGACCAGGTGTAAATAAACCCTAAAAATGGCATTATTTATTTTAATTCATTCAGATTTCTTATTTCTGAGCAAAATAGGCCGGAGAATGTATAGCTTTATTAAATAAATAAGAAGACTCAGCAATAAAAAGACTGGAAGGGTTTTTAGATAAAACAGTTAAAAAAACCAAGTATTAAGTAGATTTTTTTATTCTTTTTGGCGATTGGTATCAAATTCGTCCCTTTAGTTTTAAGCCATTTGAAACAGCTGCGATGCATCAAATAAGTCGCAATGACGCAACACAAGGAACGATTTTGTGGGTGAATGGTTAGGACCAAACTCGTAACGTCAGGGCTTGTAACCACGTAATACAACTACTAGACAAAAGTAATCAATCCTGTCTGGAGGTTTTTACCTGACTTATGAAGTTATCACCATATACTCTCACATCAGTAAGTCGTACGATATATTTGGACCAAACGCATAGCGAGCGTATGTGAGTTGTGGGTTGCTGTTTATAATGCACCTGACGACTTTTGCTGTCAGTAGAGAGCGCCCCAACAGCTGTAGAAAGTTGCTTATTAAAGTTCACGGGTTATTATTGTAGAGGAATGGGAGTTGAATGTGTAGACCTACTGTCGAACTCGCAACATTAGGACTTGTAGCCACGTAATATGACCACTAGACAAAAGTAATTACTCCTATCTGGAGGTTGTTATCTGGCTTTTGAAGTCATCACCACAACCAATTGAGAGTATCTAACCAAATACAAAGTACCTATACGAGTATCAAAGAAGATTTTTGAAGAACCTAACCTTCAACCAACATATAATTTTTTCATAAAATTTGAGCACTCATAAAAGACAATTTTGTTTACAAAATTATTTTTTTATTGGAACTAACTTTTGTATGTATTTCTATCTTGAAAATATTTAGACTATAGAGATTGAAACATTTGATGCATATTTTTTTCTAGACTTCCTTTATTGGTTTAATACATGAATTTTCCAAGCTTCTTTTCAGGAATTTTCATGTTATTACTATACAAGTTAAAGGGAGAAAAGAAGAATTATACAAATTACAAGAAATCTATACAAGTTAAAATAAAAATTCTCATTTTTGTTTTGCAGATTTGATTCCAAAATGGCCGTCTTAAGAACCCCCATTTGCATAGTCATATTTGTTATGACTATTCTCTTTGTCACCAATGCATCAATTGCATCAACCGAAACTGCAACAGAATCGGATAAAGAAAGTCTTCAAAATTTAGGAGTTATCAACAACAAGTTGGCTTTTGATCTTTTGCATGAACTGACCTCTGGAGATCAAAAAGGAAATATGTTTATATCCCCTTTGAGCATATCCATGGCGCTTGGATTGTTATATTATGGGGCAGGAGGAGATACGGCAAAGGTAAGTAATAGAGCAACTTTTTAATTTTAAGTCAAATAAAAATAAATATGCCCTTGACATATTTTAAGGAATTTATATTAGACAAGGCGTTTAAAGAGTCCTTATTAGAAGGGCTATGATGAAAAAAATTAGTTTATAGAAATTACAAATTTCGGTGGCATTATTCTACATATTTCGGAATAAGGAAAAATATGAAAATTCGGAAATTTATCGTTCTTACTATCATTAGTATTTCCATTGCCTCTACTTAGTTCTAATCAAAAGGGAAAACATGTTTATATTCCCTCTAAGGCCATGGCTCATATCTATGGCTCTTTGATTATTATACTATGGTATTTATATCCCCTTTGAGTATATCTATGGCACTTGGATTATTATACTGTTACGTTTTTAGCGTAGCGGGTTCGGATTGAATGGACTTTATTTGAGGACCGCACAAACAAATTTATTTACAGCTATTTATAGGTATATACAGGATGACTTGGAAAAGTAAAACTTCAGAAAACACAATTCAGCAATAATCAGTCACTTACAGCGTAAATGCAAGTCTTACGCACAATAAACACAGTTTGCAAAACAGCTATAGTATAGCACAGATACAGTAAAGCACAGCGAGCTCAACAACACAGCGTTAACAGCAAACGCAAACACAGCTCACAAGCGTAACTCCGTGAGTAAAGCGAAACGCTTCTCTTTGAGAGATTTTCTGCCAGGAAGAGGCAACCCGCCTCTTATATACGCGGGAGAAAGCGCCGGGAGAAAACGCGGTTCAACCAGAATTGACTCGGGGTTACCAGAATATTCTTCCCGCCAAGTCAACCCGGCTGGCGCGGAGCATCCAACCGCGTTTCACCTTTGGCGTGCGTTTTGCTCGCTCGTAACATTGCCCCCTCCTCAAGGACTGCACGTCCCGGGCAGTACAGACCCAGAGCAGAAGACAATAACATAAACACAAAATTTCAGACATAAACATTGAAAGATAATTAACATAAAAAAACTATTTACAAATATACAGATTACATTTTCATAAATGAGGAAACCATGGTTTCAACTAAGTATTTTTATGAGTTACCATAATAAGGGGCTAGCCGGTCGTAATGTACTACTCTTGGTTTCGAGTTCGGTGACTTCCTTATTCGAACCACGACGTCTTTCAGTCTTTTCAGGACTGTATAAGGGCCTTCCCAGGAAGACTGCAGCTTCGGATAGAGTCCCTTTCGTCGAATCGAGTTCCAGAACCATACCTTGTCACCTTTCATGAATTCAGGTTCGGTGGCTTTAGTGTCGTACCTGGTCTTCATCTTCTCCGTCGCTATGTTGATCCGATCTCGGGCAAATCTGTGTACGTCTTCTAAACGGGCCTGAAGGTCTTGAACATAATCCACAGGCGAAGAAGGCGTATCCGATGGACACCCGAACAGAAGATCACAGGGCAGTCGGAGTTCCCGTCCAAAGAGCATCTTGGATGGTGTGAAGCCAGTCGTTTCGTGAACCGCGCTTCTATAAGCAAGCAGGAACAATGGTAGTTTCTGATCCCAATCTTGTTGGTTTTTCGAAACGAAAAGAGAGAGGTTATTTAGAATAGTACGATTGAACCTCTCTACCATGCCGTCTGATTGGGGATGAAGAGGTGTTGTCTGAGTTTTGTCGATTCGGAGGAGTTTGCAGAGTCCTTGACATACAGCAGAAGTAAAATTCCTCCCTTGATCGGAGTGAAGCTGAAGAGGTGTTCCAAATCTGGAAATCCAGTTCTGAAGTAAGACTTCTGCTACAGTAGTCGCCTCTTGATCAGGAATTGGATAAGCCTCTGGCCACTTCGTGAAATAATCCATGACGACTAGGATGTTTCTATTTCCATTGTCCGTCCGAGGAAGAGGTCCCAAGATGTCAAAGGCGATTCTCTCAAATGGTGCACCTACATTATACCGCTGTAACTTACCACGATTGCGTGTTTTAGGTCCTTTACGGGCGTTACAGTCATCACATGTTCTGCACCATTCTTGAACATCATCTTTCAAGTTGTTCCAATAGAAACGCTCCCGGACTTTATGAATTGTCTTCATGACTCCGAAATGGCCACCTGCAGGACTGCTGTGTAACTCCTTCAGAACTTGGTTTATCCTTGATCGGGGAAGTACAAGTTGCCACTTAACTGACTTCCCATCTTCGGACTCCCATTTTCTATACAAGATGCCATTTCTAATTTCGAGTGAATTCCAGAGAGCCCAATAACGTTTAGTTCCAGTACTGAGACTTGAAATGTCCTGCCAGTCAGGTCTTGAATTGTTTGATTCCATAAATTCCATAATCGGTTTAATGTCAGGATCATTTATTTGTTCTTTGCGAACCTCTTCATCACTCCAGGGATCAGATTGAGGTGGAGTGGATCCTGCAATTTGGCGCACAGTTGATGTATCAATCCCATGCTTCTTTTCCGCAGAGGAACAGTTGCGACAACCCTCAGAGCAGGGTTTTCTTGACAAGGCATCTCCATTTCCTCCTCCAGATCCCAAATGGAAAAGAGTCACGACTTCTGATGTGGAGTGTAGGAAGTTATTTTTAAAGTCAATTACGAAGTCATACTTCTTCAGAAAGTCCATACCAAGTATGAAATCATCTGTAATTTCCGCTACGTAGACGACATGGTCATAATTAGCATCCCCAAATCTAATTTCAATATTCATTTTTCCGATAATTGGGATTCTGTCACCAATGACTGTTTCGAGGGTGACGCAGGACGGTGTCCAGAGAATTTTCCTCCCAAGTCGTTCTGCAACATCTCTACGCATGATGGTGACGTTGGCTCCTGTGTCAACGATCATTCGGCAGGGGATTCCGTTGACGAAGGCATTAACAAATACACCATTTTCACCACTGCCTCTTGAAGATATCTGTAAAGCTCTCAAGCGGTTTTCCTGGTTGCTTCTAGAAGAGTCTTTAACCCGTTTATCGAAGCGGACTGAACAGTTCCTTCGAACATGGCCCTCTTCGCCGCATTTCCAACATTTCACAGTTCTCTGGCCATGTTTGTTGGACCTTTTACCTCTTTCCCGGATAAACTGGAAAATTGTTTTCATCATTTCAAATAAATTTTGCAGCGAAGGATCCGATGCATCTTGAACCGTAGCACCTCTAACTGAATGGCGATCCCTCCGTGAAGCTTGCTGAGCTGCTTCAAATTTCATTGAGTAAACCAAGGCTGATTTCAAGTCCTTCAATTCAGCCATTCGCAGTGACTTTTGTATCTCTGGATCCCTCACACCATCGATGAAATACTGCAGGGCCAGTGTTTCCCGTATCTCGGCAGGACAGTCGGAGAAGGCAAGATGGGATAGCCTCTCTACATCTGCTGCAAGCTCTTGCAGGCTTTCATTCGATAGTTGTTGCCGGGTCTTTAACTGAAGACGGCTATAGTCCTTGAGGCACTTTTCTCCGAAGCGCAACTCCAGAGCGTTTGAAAGAGCATCAAAGTTCAGATGTTGATCTTCGGGAACAGCTCTCAAAATATCTGCAGCTTCAGCCCGTAGTGATGCAGCTAGTTGACGAGCCTTCGTGACTGGATCCCAACCATTGGCTTCTGCGACGATGGAGAATTGAGTCCTGTAAACTTGCCAAGATGTTTTCCCGTCGTAGGTGGATACTATTATGTTTGATTTAGGAATAGCAGGTCCATGAGATATTTCGTGCTCTCGAACATTCGAGGATTGGTTTTCAGATTTTATCTGTGCACCTTCCATCCTCTTCAATTTTTCCTCTACTTTCCTTTCAATTTCTTGTTCAAAGGTGTTCAATCTTTCATCAAATCTCTCTTCAATCCTACGGAGATTTTCACCATTCTGCTCACAACTCTGCTGAATTTTCCGCCAAAGCATCCACTTTGGTGTTGATTGCTTCAACAATATTAGCTTGGCCTTGTTCTATCTTCTCCATCTTCTTCTCCATATTCTCTTGGCCTTGTTCTATCTTCTGTTCTATCTTCTTCTCCAACTTCTCTTGCCCTTCTTTCATTTCTTTAATGAAAGCAAAAAGCTGCTCAAATTTAGTTTTATCTGCTTCCTCCATCGCTCTAGTCTTCACCATTCAATCCCACTTCTGACACCAGTTGTTACGTTTTTAGCGTAGCGGGTTCGGATTGAATGGACTTTATTTGAGGACAGCACAAACAAATTTATTTACAGCTATTAACAGGTATATACAGGATGACTTGGAAAAGTAAAACTTCAGAAAACACAATTCAGCAATAATCAGTCACTTACAGCGTAAATGCAAGTCTTACGCACAATAAACACAGTTTGCAAAACAGCTATAGTATAGCACAGATACAGTAAAGCACAGCGAGCTCAACAACACAGCGTTAACAGCAAACGCAAACACAGCTCACAAGCGTAACTCCGTGAGTAAAGCGTAACTCCGTGAGTTTTCTGCCAGGAAGAGGCAACCCGCCTCTTATATACGCGGGAGAAAGCGCCGGGAGAAAACGCGGTTCAACCAGAATTGACTCGGGGTTACCAGAATATTCTTCCCGCCAAGTCAACCCGGCTGGCGCGGAGCATCCAACCGCGTTTCACCTTTGGCGTGCGTTTTGCTCGCTCGTAACAATACTATGGGGCAGGAGGAGATACGGCAAAGGTAAGTAATAGACCACTTTTTAATTTTAAGTCAAATTAAAATAAATATGCCCTTGACATATTTTAAGGAATTTTTATGAGACAAGGCGTTTAAAGAGTCTTTATTAGAAGGGCTATGATGAAAAACATTAGTTTATAGAAATTACAAATTTCGGTAGCACGGTTCTACATGCTTCAGAATAAGGAGAAATAGGAAAATTCAGAAATGTATCATTCTTACTATAATTAGGATTTCCATTGCCTCTACTTAGTTCTAATCAAAAGGGAAAACATGTTTATATTCCCTCTAAGGCCATGGCTCATATCTATGGCTCTTTGATAATTATACTATGGTATTTATATCCCCTTTGAGTATATCTATGGCACTTGGATTGTTATACTATGGAGCAGGAGGAGATACAGCAAAGATAATAATATATCAACTTTTTAATTTAAAATCAAATAAAAAAAAATGCCTACGGCATATTTTAAGGAATTTTTAAGAGATAAGACGTAAGGAATTTTTATGAGAAAGAGTCTTTATTAGAAGGGCTATGATGAAAATCATTAGTTTATAGAATTTACAAATTTCGGTAGCATGGTTCTATATGCTTCAGAATAAGGAGAAATAGAAAAATTCAGAAATTTATCTTTCTTACTATAATTAAGATCTCCATTGCCTCTGCTTAGTTCTAATCAAAAGGAAAAAAATATTTAAATTCTCTCTAAGGCTATGGCTTATATCTATGGCCTTTTAATAATTATACTATGGACATTATCAAGAAGGAAATACAGCCAATTTTTTGGTAGATAAAAATTATTTCCATGATATAATCTAAAAAATTTATATACAAGATGTTTCAATATAAACACTGCTGTTGTTGTTCCTTATGACACTTGCCATGGACCAGTTCACCGATTTAGTCAGCGATTTAAGCCTAATCAGCGTCTCTTGTTTTGTAGTAGATCCAACTAGGGACAAGAATACGACTTTTGCTACTCACTCACCACATTCGCTTGCACAACCCCTTTTTTCAGGGGGCACTTTCATTTCACAGATGAAGCACAGAAGAATAACCCTAACCGAACAGATATTCGAATCCGGGACTCCCAGATCATGAGGAAGACGCGCTACCTCTGTGCCAGAGAGCCGGCAATGCGCATTCTAAACGTTATAACACCTACTTGAAACGCTATAACGAATTAAGTTATAAAATTAACAAGTTTCAAGGGCATGGCTTCACATACTTCAGAATATTAACACTCAAGTACTTAACATTTTTTGAGATAAATAGAGCTTCCATTGCCTTAGCTTGATTCTAAACAAACTATTCCCGTTAACCAGATTTCAATCGTAAGATTCAAACATCAAATAGTTTAAAGTGTTTTAGTGTTATTTTATTTACAGTTTATGTTATTTTAGTGTTATTTTATTTACAGTTTTTGCTTTTTCGCATGCGTGATTTAGAGAAAGTATAATAATCATCAAAAAAATTCGAACCCATGATTTTAATGAATCTCCGCGTTTAAGATCTTCCTGAGTTAAAAAACATACTTCTGAAAAATGTCAGTTCGTCTGACTGTCTGTGACGAAGATAACTCAAAAACACTTCGAACTCGACGGATGTAATTTGGATTTTGAGCATATTTTCGGATTTTGAGTAAAATCTGAACAGGGGAAATCCATCTGTCCAGCTATTTAATTGTAATTTAGCAGTATATTTGTAAAACGAAGAGAGCTAGATGGATAAAATTTGGTACACAGATCTAACATCTATAATATAGCACCTATCAAATTTCGCGCCAAATCCAATTATGAGTTAACTGTATATTGATCTGTACTTTCACAAACGTGCAACCGCAATAGTTCAAAAGCATAATGGATCAATATATCAAATTTAGTGTGGGATTTTGTGATTACACGTGCAATTTTTTGTCGAATCTGTGCTTCAATCGATTGAAAAAACATGCCTAAACCACAAAATCAATTTTCGTATATTATTAATTGCAGACCATGGATTAATCGCCAAATAACTCGCCAAGAATGACACGATAGATTCACGAAAATTACTAAATTCACGCCAAAGATTAATATTTTGTTACTATTGTATATTATTATAAAGAAAAGCACTCTCTGGTATGTCAAGTTTATTAAAGAGGATACAAGAAAGTTTAGGGGGTATCAATCTCTGTATTTTGGTCAGAAGTCAAACTCCAGAAAACCCAAACAGATTAATTACATTTTTAAGAATATACAGAAAACATTTATAAGAAAAGAATAACATTGAATTACATGTTATAAAAAACATTTCCATTAGTTAAAGAACAAATACACTTTTACTTATTTTATTTTTGCTTTTCATTTTTATTTTATTATATATATATATATATATATATATATATATATATATATATATATATTTATTATTTTTATTTTTATTTTTACTTTTTTTCTTCATTATTTTCATCCGTAAACAAAAATCCATGGGCGAATGATAAACATTTTATTATCTGCACGAGCATCTCAGAAAAGAAATCAGATTTTAATAATATGTTGCCATTGTATTTACAAAGGCTTCTATTAAAAAATATCAGTTGCGGCTTAGTGGTTATAATGAATAATTTTGCTCAAAAAATAATGTCGGAAGAAATGTTAAGCTTTAAGTTCAATTCCGATTTCTCTCCTTAAAATCTTTGTCATTCATTGTTTTTCACTTCTTCTACCTAACTTTTAGATTGAGCTACGTGCCGAGAAGAAAATTCCAGAAGGGGAATGAAAAATTGCAAAGAAATTAGCTTTCTATTTTGCCACTTAATAATGTGATTCTATCATATGCATATACATATTTATATTAATTGTAGCTATTTAATAAAAAGAATCTAAAATAACTTTTTGTTGTCCTAAGATATAACTAACTTAAATTTTATATATATATATATATATATATATATTAATTGTTTCTATTAACCCAAGAACACGATAAGAGAACATAGACAGAAAAAGCTGGTTTATGTGGGCTATATTTTAAGAAATTGTTAAAGATACCTTTTATCTGCTAAACAAATAATTAAAAATAAATGTGTTTTTTTTTTCATTTTATTTTAACAGGAACTAGAAAATGTCCTTGGATATCAGGGGGCAGGCATGACCAAAAAAAGTCTCCATCATGCTTTCCAGAATTTCCTGACGCATGGATTAAAGGAATCTGCTAAATTCACTCTCAATGCAGCAAATGCAATTTTAGTTGATAATAAACTGGAATTAGTGCAAAGCTTCAAAGAAAAAGCCCCAAAAGCCTTTTTTGCTAATGTATCGAGTGTTGATTTTTCGAAAAATGCGCCGGAAATTATGAATGATATCAACGAATGGGTGAACAAACAAACAAGTGGGAAAATTCCTCAACTCCTTGAAAATTTAGACCCCGAGACCGTTTTTATGATTTTGAATGCAGTGTACTTTAAAGGCTACTGGAAATATCCATTCAGTCCAGAAATGACAGAAGAAGCGGAATTTTTGAATAATGGCAAAAAGTCTGAAGCTAAGTAAGTACTCCTACTTCAATAATTATCAAAACAAATATTAGCATTTATTGATTGTCATGTGAGAGCATGATGTTCCTTTTGGTTTGAGGTTTTTGAAGTCACAAAATACTCAGGCTGAAAACTAGTGATTTACCGCTTTTGAGGCGTTAATTTTTCGATTTTAAGGTTACCAGCGGGTGACCGAGCTCCGCTCGGAGAAAACATGTATCGAAGCTAACTCGAATATTTAAATTTTCAATTGTGATTTATCAAAACAATACATGCCGTATTTAGTAAAAATATCAAAGTTATCCTTATTTTTTTTCTGATGTTGAAATGTCGGAAATGTGGGGTGATTTTCGACTTGGCAACCATTCCTCGTATTATAGTATAAGATAAAATTAAAACTTGAGCTCCAAGCATGCGTTACGAGTAAAAAGGAAAAAATTATCTTATTAATATGTTGCCATCAGATTGACAAAAACTCAAATTAAAAAAAATAAATTATTATTGCGCATTAAACATATAAAAATGCAATTTTCATCACGTGTCTGCATGAAATGAAAAAATATATATATGGATATTGATATAGATGGCATATTGGCTATAGATGGCAGTACGTTACCACTTGAAAATTTAAGTAGCCATTATGGCGAACTAATAAAGTTTGAAAATATCCTATCTGTAACTCCGAACTGCTCAACCGTAGCGATTCAAACGATTCCTCGTGGTCAAAAACCCCAGACCCCCAAGTTTACAATAGTTTATTAATTCTGGTGCGATTTTCGACATGACAACCATTCCTCGTATTATAGTATAAGATTAGAAGATGATAAAGAAAATTGTCTCATTTGTTAGTTTTAGTAGCACAAAAGTTATGGCATGACACGAACGTCCGATATGCATCCGATTCTCCTGTCTGGCTACTAAAAGGGAGGCTCCTAAGAAGTTATCAAAAGAAAAAAGAACACTGAGGGGAAAAAGACGAGAATGATCGGAACACAAAGAGGGGATCAAATGTATACATAATTTTTTAAATGTTCCATTTTTCTAGCTGCAAAAAAGTTTTATAGCTCAAACAATTTATATATATATAT
>JAOUZG010025578.1:1971220-1981956 GCA_026289955.1 Argiope argentata
ACACACACACTGAAGTGACAAAAGTCATGGGATAGCAATATGCAAATATACAGGTGGCAGTAGTATCGCAGCGAAAAAGTATAAATCCGCACTTCTTTTTCCAGAGCTTTCATTTGTGTTCAAGTTATTCATGTGAACAGGTTTTTCGTGATTTATGGCGGCACGACGAGAATTAACAGACTTTGAAAGTGGAATGTCAGTTGGAGCTAGACGCATGGATCATTCCATTGCGGATATCGTTAGTGAATTCAACATTCCGAGATCCACAGTATCAAGAGTGTGCCAAGAGTATGAAATTTCATGTATCCCATCCCATCTTGGACAGTGCAGTGGGCGATCACCTGCACTTAACGACCGAGACCGCCGACGTCTGTGTAGAAGGGTCAATGTTAATAGACACGCAACACTTCGTCAAATAACTACAGGAATCAATGTGTTACGTATGGGGGACATGTCCGATAGGACTGTGCGGCGAAATTTGTCTTCCTTGGGCTATGACAGCAGAAGACCGACTCGAGTGCCTTTACTGACAGCAAAACATCACCTGCAGCGACTCTCCTGGGCTCGTGAGCACATAGACTGGTCCCTAGACCAGTGGAAAACCGAGGCAGGGTCAGATGAGTCATGATTTCAGTTGTTACGAGCTGATGGTAGAGTTCGAGTGTGGCGCAAACCCCACGAAGCCATGGATCCAAACTGTCAGCAAGGCACTGTTCAAGCTGGTGGTGGCTGCATAATGGTGTGGGCTGTTTTTACATGGCATGGACTCGGTCCTCTGGTGCAACTGAACCGATCATTGACTGGAAATGGTTATGTTCAGCTGCTTGCAGATCACTTGCAGCCATTCATGAACTTCACGTACCCACACAACGAGGGGATTTTTATGTATGACAATGCGCCATGTCACCGGGCCAGAACTGTTCGCGTTTGGTTTGAAGAACATTCCGGACAATTCCAGCGCATGATCTGGCCACCTAGATCACCCGATATGAATCCCATCGAGCATTTATGGGACATCATCGAAAGGTCCGTTCGTGCCCAAACTCCTGCACCATCCACACTTTCACAACTATTGACGTCTATACAGACAGCATGACTCAATATTCCTGCAGAGGACTTCCAACGACTTGTGGACTCCATGACACGTCGAGTTGTTGCACTTCGCCGGGCAAAAGGAGGACCGACACGATATTAACAGTCATCCCATGACTTTTGTCACTTCAGTGTATACTGCAATATATACAAGAACTACTATAACTATGAGTACTTCTATTCCACAACCTACTATGCAATTTGGCTGACAATATTTCTTTCGCAGCTAGAAAGAGCTACTTCAACTTCTTCCTTTAAATGTTTTTATATTTTGCCCTTGTGTAAAGTAAATATACAATGAATAAATTCTTGCTCCTGTTAAAAATACAGTGGCGTCATTTCTTGAAGCTCTGAACATTTAAAATGGAGGAATCATCAAATATTCCCACATAACTATCTCTAATTAATGATCTGCTCATTTAGACCAAAGAACTCAAATCATTTTAAGCAAAGAGGAGAGAGAGAGAATATTCATCACATTTGCGAGGCCTTTTATTGATGATTATTTTGTGCACCAGAAAATGACGGCCATTTATTAATTGCTGTCATGTAATTTTTTTTACAGATTAGTTCCCATGATGGAGATGTACAATGATGTTGGATTAGCAAGGCTTGAAGACGCTGAAGTTTTAGAACTTCCTTATTTTCAAGATGATATCGTCATGCTAATAATGTTGCCATCTGATGAATTAAAATCTTTTGAAGAGAAGTTAACACATTCATATATCGATACAATTTACAGTAAGATGACTTACAAATCTTTAATTTATGTTATTCCAAAATTCAAAATCGATTTTAGCAGGAATTTGATCCCGGATTTCATGAGGTTGGGCCTAAAAACCACTTTCGATGACGGTGATTTTTCTGGAATGATAGCAAACGCAACCATTCCAGCCAGCGAATTTCTTCACAAGGCCGTGATTGAAGTCAACGAAGAAGGCACAACGGCAGCAGCTGCAGCTTTTCTCCGAGTCAAGAAATCACGAATGATTCACTTCGTTGCTGATCGTCCTTTCCTCTTCGTCATATTAGACAGAAAAACAAGATTCATCCTGTTCATGGGGCGTGTGACCCAAATGTAATAACAAGTTTGAAGTTTTGATAAAATAAAATTGTCCCTCTTATAGAGTTTTGAAAATATTTTTTCAATGTACGAGATATTAATAACGTTGCCGGCTTTCTGGCACAGAGGTAGCGCGTCTTCCTCGTGTTCTGTGAGTCCCGGATTCGAGTCCCGCTTCGAGCATGGTTGTTCTTTGGTGTTCTATCTGTGAGATGTGTAAATGTGCCATCTGTAAAGAGGGGCTGTAAAAGTATGTGTGTGTGTCATCTTCATATGAGCTAGAAGTCCGACTTCTGTCCTCGGGTGCTCAGGGATCAGAAGCTACTACGCCCCTCTTTCCGTGGTAAAAAGCGGACGGATCATTTATAATGTTACGAAAATTCAGCCACAAAAACTCGATAATCAACAATTTCACATAATTCCAATGAGCTGACTGGCAGCAAATGCCACAAAGCACTCAACGTAAAGCAGTTGGAGAGCCGATTCTAAAGAGAGAGCTCACTAGATTGAAAGGCTTTAATTTTATTTTGAATTTTTACAGTCTTCAAGGGAATATTTAGAAATCTTTAGAAGTATCTTCAGGCTTGGTTCCTGATAGGGATATCCCAGAATTTCTTGTTTTTTCGAGAACCCCTATTTTTGGCTCCATGCTTGTTGCCTATGTAATTGACCTGGCATTTATTTAGTGTCCTTTAAAATATCTTGATAATTCTTTTACTCAATATGACATTAATTATACGGATGAACAATAATAGAGATTTGCAGCCAATAATCAATTAAGATCCGATGCATCAAGTTACTATTAAAAGTACTCACTGAGATAAAAAAAAATATTGCGATTAAACATTTATAAAGACGAGCTTTTATACTGTACTAAATAAAAAAATATTTAATCGAAAATATGAAGTTGAGCATTTTATTAGATTGAGCCTCTATTCAGCGTACTTTCCTCGGATTTTTGATCATATTTACATTCATTTTTATTTTCTTTTCACCAACGGATAACCACGATTTCGACAAAAATTTTGATTAAAACCAAAAATTTAATTTCAATTAAGCCTTTCACGCACAAATCATTAAATTGTGATACATATTAAAGAGGATTTATTTTAGTAGTTTTACACCTGTTTTGATTATTCCATACTAGTCACTTCACATTAGCTCATAGGGAGTAAGAGCTGTAAAAATTTAAATTAAATATTCGTATTACAAAAGGCGTCCTCAGCAAAATATTTTAAATTTATTTCTGGGTTAGAATTAAAGTCATAAGTTATTCTACCTTTTTTGGACTTAATGCCGTCTGTCAGTTTATTTCTTGTCTCAATTCTCTTTCAAAGACATTATATGGTTTAGAAACAATTATAGACATCTGTTGATCTGATTTCTCTGGCTAGAATTTGAACTAAAGTACAGTTTCAATTCTTGTGCAGAAGAATTTATTTTTAACAGGACCTCTGCTTGGCTTTCCTTACTTGGCGAGAATCAATGATGCATCACGAAACCAGTAGAAGTGGTCTCCTCAAAACTTATATGGCATTTTTTAGAATAGTTACAAAATACTAACTTTTAGCGTGAATTTGACATTTTAACTGAATCTATATTGTTATCCTTGTCGAATAATCTCTCGAATGCTGTTAGTAGTATTATAAAAATCGAATCTGTGTTTTGGGCACATTTTTCTCAATAAAAACAACACAAAACTTCACTTGTAATCACAAATACCCATACCTAATTCTATATATTTAAGTCATTGGGCTTTTGAATAATTATAACTCGATGGTGGATTCGGCTCAAAATTTGATACTATACAAAATTTGACTACTATAGGTGTTAGATCTATAAAGCGAATCTTATCTATCTAGTTCTCGTTATTTCGTAGTTATTGTGCTAATTTATATTCGAACAACAGACAGACAGACTTCCACCTAGAGGATTTCACTCTTATTACTCTTTCCGTGCTAGACCGACGGTAATGAATGCTTTACAATATATCCGCTTATTTTAATATATATTGTTTGCAAAAAATGCTCATTATCTGATAGATCAAATCTTTGTTCCTTCTTCTTGGTGATTTCCCCTCCTCTTGACGCTTGGGAAAAAAATCAAAATTGCTTCGCCAATGGGGACGGGTTCATGTCTTGCAACATTAAGGTGACCAGGGACCTTTAAAAATATTCTTTGTAATTTTCACCATAGCAATTTGAAATTTTGCAGGCCTTAAGAGTAACACTTTAGAAGATGATACACAAAATTTCAAATCATGATGTTTATTTATTTATGAGTTGGTGGGCGTTAATATAATATAATTATAGCGATAGATAACGTTAAAGAAAAATGCACCATGCACTCCAAATTTGCTCGAAAGCATTCCAGTTTTTATTATCACTTTCTCTAACCCTTTTGAAAGAAGAGTTGGGATTAATCTTGAAGTTTGGTTAATTTTGATATTTCGTACTCAAAGTAATAACTCAAAAATATTTAAACTTTAAAAAAAATCAGTAGTTTTAAGTTATTACATTGGTTAATGTTGATATTTCGTACTCAAACTTCGTTTAATCCCAACTTTTGTTTTAAAAGAGTTACAATAAGTAATAATAAAAATTGGAGTGCTTTCGAACAAATTTGAAGAGCATGGAGCATTTTTCATTAACGTTATTTATCGTTATTAAATATCATATTAACCACGCTAACTGATAAACAAACTAACATAATACTTTACAATTTTTGTATGTCATTTCCTATGATATTACTCTCAATTCCTGGAAAATTTCAAATTACTAAGGTGAAAATTGCAAAAAGTAATTTTAAAGGTCCCTGGTCGCCTTAAGCGAGGAGAAAATTTTGTCTGAATATATTTCCGTTGTTGTTGCTCAAGGCACTTGTCACAGGCAGACCCATTGATAAAGTCAGCGGTTTTAAACCGAATTTAAGAGTCTCTTTTTCTGTAGCGCCATCTAGGGCCCTTTCATGGGGAGTACTTAATTTATATATCTCATTCATAGATCGTTAGACCTGAACCAGATAACGTACACCTCTAATCCAGTACTCCCAGTGGTATAGTCTAGGAAACCTTTAAGGCTTGTCGCTATGACAGATTTATGCTTGTATCAGCCATCATGTGCTCATAGTGTCTTCGGTCGGCAGGATTCTAACTCACAACTCAAGGAATTCGAAATCAATGCTCTACCAATCAGGTTATCTCGGCCTCGACTGTTGCCCTTTTGAAAGAAATTAAAACGGGATCCTTCCGTCTTTGAAAGAGACTCGTTAGTTTCATGAAAAATCTGAGGCATGCATTAAAAATTCTTTCATGTTTTTTTTGGTCTATTTTTGAAGAGAATTTCCCATCACAAAAACATCAAATAAAAAAATTCGAAGCAGAACTCTCTCTTACAATTTCTAGCTGAAATACATAGCTATATGAAGTAGAAAAATGTCAAACTTTGCTTATTTAAGATTGCATAGCGTCACTGTAAAACATTACAAACACCGCCCTAGCTGTGGAAATACAGATGTAAAGGATTGGCCTCCTCAAAGTAACCCCTCCCAGGAGCAGATCTAACATTTATAGAAGCTAAAAATAAAGTGATCCTGATTTATTTTTAACTGGGCCTTCTGACCAATGCCTTTAAAAATCAAATGTTGCCAAAAATGCCAAAAAGGCTATTCTTGTGTTTATACTTCTTTTGTCTCTACCTATAGGTCCACCAATAATCTATTTGCAGCTTTTACGTGAAATAAACATATCAAGAATTCCTTGGTCATTTTAATTTAATGTTGATAGTTATAAATAAAAACCTTTAAATAACAACAAATAATTATAACCGTAAACATTCAGTTTTAAATTATATACGTTAATAAGTTACAAAAGAATAAAATATTTACATACTATTAAATTTTCATCTGTGTCAATTTGCAGAAGTTTCGTTAAGATATCAACAATCGAAATACGAAAAAGAGAAAATTTAAGTAACTTTTGCATTAAACTTTTTGATCAATTTTTACGATTCTGCATCACTGTAAGAAACAGTATTCGAGAAAGAAGTAAAAGTTACAGCACTTACAAGATTGCATTATGCGAGTTATCATGGATGTAATACATTTATAAAAGTTAGTAAATCATCGGGAAAGGACCTTCATCAACTTTCCTCCTGGGAATTTCCGGGCAGTTTGTTTGTATAAACAAACTTTTCATTTTATTTTCTGATAAATGAAACATTATCGAGTTTGCATCAAATTTTTAAAATTAAATTTTAAAGGAATGAACTATTCTTTTGCAGAAATAAACAATCGAAATAATTTCTGATCAGAAGAAGCTATCCTTGAAAATTAAAGAATGTGTAAGAACTTCATTATTGTAGAATAATAATAAAAAGTGGGCTGAAATGAGTGTATCTAAGTGTAAATAACGGTACTGTTTTTTAAGGTTTTTACTGCATTAGTGTAATGTGATCATTTTTTGGTTTAAGAATTTTATAAACATTGATATATTGATAATATTAACCGAATTTGGTAAAATCACCTATATTTTTATCTTAATAAAGTAAAAGAAAAGAAAATAAACTTACATCCATGCTATCTATAAATTATAACAAATATAACAATTAAAACATTTTATAATACATATATTAGTTGCGTGTTCACAACCATTCTTCCTTAATGTTTCCTTTATATATCACTAGCTTTTACCCGCCTCTTGATACGTGCAGAAATTTTGAGGTGCATTTATGAGAAAGTGATGGTCTAATCACAATGTAAAATGTTATGAAACCGTATCATTATGATGCTGTTGAAAATAGTTTTCGCCAAAACTATAGTTCTTCACCAAATTTTAGCAAAATGACCAAATGTGGCGAGAAAGGTAGCAATAGTATTTTCAATTGTAAAGTTTCGAGGAACGTTACACCAAATTAAAGAAAGTATTGAAAAAAATCAATAAATGCACAAAAACGGAATGCATGCCAAAAATTTAATAGAAATTAATAAAAGTAGGCAAAAGGAATATATTCAGAAAGAAAAAATCAAGGAAAATGAACATGAAATATCAGATTACAGTAATATAAAAAATGACGCCAATGTAAACCCAAACAAAGCGCTACTGAAAAATTACCAACCTTCCAAAGCATCAAATGCTTGTATATCTAAGCTTAGCCCACCCAACTAGCATCAAAATAACTTATTTACAGAGAGAATCTGAAACAAAACAAAACAGCAAGTCAGTTATTTAAAATCGTTTTGCTGATTAGTCAAGTCAGAACAAAATCAAGTCCATGTCTGCTGAAAATAAAGGTGTCGACAAGCAGAACACACTGCGCATGCGTGAATTTTCAACACCTATTGGGGGTACGCAAATACGTGAATTTTCTACTCCAGCTAGGGTAATTCAATACTGATTACAATTTTTTAATTTAATTTATTATGTCTTATTTTAATTCAAAAGTAATTCAGAATGAATCCGAAAGACCTATTAATATTTAATTTTAAATGCATCAAACACTAAGAAAATAAACAGAATCGTTTGAAATAATCGATCGGAAACATGTTAAGTCTCACCTCCTTAGCGTGGGAAAAAACAAACTGAAGTCTTACTCATATGGCGAAGAGGGAATGAAGATTTTTTTTTGGGAAAGTTAGTTTTGAATCAATTAAAAATTAACCACTTAATTAGCCGGAATAAATATTAACCAAAGTCCTATTCTAGACAATAATATATGTTTGTCTAAATTTCATCCAATTTTTTTCTGATCATCAGCATTCATCCATCTAAACTTTCGCATTTATAACAGTAGTATAAATATACACTTGACTTTTTATTAAAATGTTTTTGAATGAAATTTTATGCCGGGTTTCAAAACATCAAATTTATAATTCATTAAGGAATAGGGTGTTATACTGTTCACATGTACGCCGACGAGATGGCAAACACGATTTTTAGAGACATTTAATTTACATTTACAAATATCGATAATTTTACTGTAAAGATCGTATGGAAAATTTGATGTGTATATATTATTGTGATTTTATTTTTTAACAGGCATAATTCCAACCAGACGGCGTGGCAGTTCTAAAACTTTCTTGTATTTTTTGAAGTAAAAGTATTGTCCCCCTCCACCAGCGCATCAAACTTCAAACTTCGGGTAAGGATATGAGTGTTTTGTATGACAAGGGCGAATTAATGAACGAAATATACGCGCATAGACTTTTTTACTGAATCTAGCATATGATCTTCGCAATTCATCCCTATGATGTGATTAATACTGTTACAAACCTGTAGTTTTGCTTCCCATTACAAATAGTGTTGTCATAAGAAAGACCGTTTTACGATAATCCCTGTTGAGTGATGAGAGGGTGCTGCGTCGGTGATCTCATAACTTGGCAACCGGCTTGGCTACTATTTGGTGACATGGCGATAAATTTGGCCACAAAATGGGTATTGCTGGAAAATTCGAGAATTTTTACGATCCGTGCATTAGAAACTAAAATGTGTTCTGATTGACCGAGAAGATTCACAGCCCGCAGCCGGGAAGCCCTTTAAGGTCTACTATCTCAAGCTTCAGGAGTGAATTGAAGCATAGTCGGAGTCTTAGACAAGTAATGAGTTTTCGAGAGAATAGATAAGCAACAGCGGAGGATCAGGGTTGTGTATAGCTCAAGAGAGTGCTGAACTGCTATTGGCTGAGTTCTGTTGTCTACATTGGAAGTAAAGTCGCATCGGGGGTAGAGTAGCCAGTCGTGTAGTAGCGAGTCGGTAGCTAAAGTGAAAAGACAATGAGAACTTCAGTCATTTGAAAAGACCGTAGAACGAATCTCAATCATATAGTTATGTCGAATTAAGCATGGGATTTTGCGACGATAACTGCAATTTTGTGTCAAAATTTTGTTTTAATTGGTTGGAAAAAAACCGTTCCGAAAACACAAATTCGGTTTTTGGATACTATTAACCTCATATTAAGGATTAATAGTCAAAACACTCGACAGGAATGACATGGTAGACTCAATATAAGTGACTAATTAACGCCAAAGATTTTTTTAAAACTACTGTACACCAGTGCCACCTGAGACTTTCTTAGCTACGACACCTTGATTCAAAAATATGCGAGGAAATTTTGGAGAGTTTTTTTTGATTAATTAATAAATATGGTTTATTAATAATTGAGTATCGAATTGAGACATACCATTAAATGTGAGATAAGGCATTAAAACATTTAAATTTATTTCTAAGTGCAAAATTTTTCAGAACTTCAGCCAGTCTACATGATTTCATAGAAAAAATGAAATTATTTTTGGGAAATATACTTTTCACGGCCCTAGAAAGGGTTAAGGGGACTATAGGCTTTAAAATAAGCAAAAATGGACGAAAAATGACATTTTATTTTTATCGTTTCATTGTCAAAATATACGTTTATATATTTACCATAATTATGTTTCTACTAAAATAGTGTTATAAAATATATTGTTCAATAAAATAAATATTTGAAGGGATAAGAGGAAAATGAAAGTAAACCTTAAGGACTTTTCCCCAAATGTTATTGTAATTAGAATTTAAACATCTTTAAGATACTCCAGGTGTCTTAGTTTCTGAGGAAATTATGTACAATTGATAGTAAAAACTTCAGTTAAACACTATAAGAAAATAGGGTGTAATTTTTTTTTATTTCGTGTTTTTTTAGAAAGTTACAACTTAATTTTAATTCAGAAACGAATTAAAATTTACTATAAAAATTCTGCAAGTTTGCATAAAAATATTTTTAAAAATTAGAATTTAATTAGAATTACACAATTATAATCAGTTTCATTCCCAATATAAGGTTTTATTGAGTAATAGAAAAAATTAAAAATTAAGTTACGTTGAATATTTTGAAATTAAAAATGTATATAAATCTTTTAAATCCTTGAAATAATGTATTTCATTAAAAATAGTTTATAAAAAAAAGAAATTTGCCACATTTATGTTTTTTACATATATACGTGAAAAATTCCATTACTCTAAAGTGTCTGATAGAGTCTAATTTCCTCTTAAAGAGTTTTTATACGCAAGCAGATCAGAAATAATAACAAAAATGTGTTTTTCGAACTCAGAATGACCTTAAATGTGAAGATTAATTCAAATATCCAGCTCGAATTTCTGAGTATTACACCACTTCCCATTGTGCGCATACGATAAAAATTTAAAAAGCAATATATAAAAAAAGCTCTGGTTACCATCATTTCCTAACACACATTTTTTTGGTAGTAGTAGTAGTGGTGGTGATGGAACTAATAAAGAATTCGAGTTGCACAGCATTGTTGAAATGATTCGAACGACGCCAATGCATACTAATTTAATAAATTGTTTGAATTCTTTATCTCGGCAAATTGCTATTGTGTTAATCAAGTTGATATAGAAAGTATAGTTATCCCTTTAATAAATGAAGACGTGCCATATAATTTGTGATCATTATTTAGAAATTTTTATTTTGACTTATAAATATAAAAACACTTAGTAAAAGTATTTTTTTTTGAAATATTAAAAAAAAATATTAACTAGGTCGAAGTGAGATTTCTTTTTAAACTTTTCGTTATACATAGTATAGAGCAAATT
>JAOUZG010025578.1:1991563-2024146 GCA_026289955.1 Argiope argentata
ATAAATACCCTTTCATATTCCCTTTGTTTAACGTCTCTATATTTCGTATGTCTATAAATACCCTTTCACGTGCCCTTTCGTAAACGTCTCTATATTTTGTTATGCCTATAAATGCCCTTTCGTAAACGTTTCTATATTTCATATATAAGAAAGTAGAGAGTAGAAGAATAAAAACATTTGTTATCTGTTAGTGCAGATAGGATTTAAATATCTCATTTCTTTATAAATTTTACACATAATTTATAAATGATGACACAACTATGTCCCAAAATTTCAAAAAGACATAGAAATTGAGATTTTTTTTTTAAATTTGGTAATTACCCTAGTTGAAGTAATTAAAAAAATTTGATGCTATCATTTTACTGTACTTCGTCATTGCTTTAGGAAATAGGAATAATTTATCCTAGCAGTTCAGAAAACCCTTGGTTCAAAATTTGATTCAGCTGTACTCTTTAGATGTTAAATCTTATCAAATTTTATATATTTGGTACCGAATTCTATTCACTAGAAATTTTGTAATTTATGTCAGTAACGAATTTTGTAGATCGTGTTCACTTGGACAGTTAAACTTCATGTTGAAGGATTTCATACAAAAGTTGGTCGAAATCTATAAATCCTATTTCAATTTACAGACACATAATACATTTTTTTGTCTATCTCAAAGTAATTTTCAGTTATAGTGATGACAGACAGATGAATCAGACAAATAGGAATCAGACAAAATTCAGTTATAGTGAATCAGACAAATAGGATGACGTAGTTTAAAAAATATATTTCTCGGTCTCAGGAAAGCATAAAATGAGGAGATTAGTAAAAATCCCGAGTTCGATTAAATGTTTTGTATATGAGAAAGTAAAAAAAGTAGAGATTTATGGAAGAAATTTCAAGTATGGTTCTATCCCCAAAATTAGCCATTCCAAAGGGTCACCTCGAGAATGAGAAGTTTTTATATAAATAAGAGAATTTTCCGTTTTCTTACAGAAACAATAAGTTTTGTATTTATTTACAAGATTGACAGGAACATAACGGAGTCTAATTCCTTGTGAAGGCACTGCACATTAAAAGCTCAAAAGGGAATCCCTTTGCTTTATTGTTAGTTTCTATACCATCAACTGTGGTAATCAGGCCAATAAATTATCACCTTACTAATCTCCATCTCCGTAGTAAATAGTAAATAGGCTTTAAGATTATGTTTAAAACGAAATGTTTTATTATGTGAGAACATCATGTTTTTAGGGATTGAGATTTTTTTTTGTCTCAAAGCAAATAGACAACAAATTGACGATTTATTGCTTTTGAGGCATCAATTTTTCGCTTTTAGGGTTATTAGAAAATAATGCAGAAGGTTGTCGCATATGATTATCAACACAAAATTATTTAAAAATAAAAATTTCATTTTAAATTCAAAATTTTAAGTCAATAGCAACAAAGTTACATTTTTTGTTGTTGTTAAAATATTTTTTTAAAGAAGAGAACATGATGCTGTATTGATTTGAGGTTTTTGAAGCCACAATATCAACGGGTAGAAAATTGGCGATTTATCGCTTTTAGGGCATTTATTTTCTGCTTTTAGGATTATTAGAAAATGGTAAAGATTATTGTCATATTTGAGGTTTTTTACAAATAAACTTGGCACGAATGTACACGATTCTAGATACATCAAGCATGCGTATACTGATGGTTAAAAGATTGTTTCAAACCTGTTTAATTTGGTTGATGACTTAAATCATTTTTTTTGTTTTAATTATATTTCTTTTTTTTCAATTCTGAAACTTTTAATCGTTTAAATATTCTGAAAACTATCTGAAAAATCCATATTCATTTAATTCTTTTTTATATAAGTTTGTTTGTTTGCTTTCTCGTACACGCACTATAGAGAAAGTATAGCAAGGAAAAAAAAGAAAAGAAAAGTCAAACTCGATATTTTGATGAATATCCTTTTTTTTTGTATCTCCCAGCATTCGAAAAACATATTTTTTGGAAAAAATGTCTATCTATCAGTGTAAGACAAAGATGGATGCGAAATTCTTTGATGTAAATGCATAGAATTAGGTATACGGCCTTTATAAAATATTCTTAACCGTTTGAGAGCGGAATACTTACCTTTACAGCAAGTGAAGCACAATAGCCTTTCGCCGCACTCAAACGGTTAAATTTCTATCAAATGTTGAGCAAAGTTCGTTCAGAGGAAGTCTGTCTTTTCGGATTTTGGAATATAACTCAGCACAACAACTACAAACGAAGAAAGCTAGACATAAAATTCAATACACAGAATTAACAATTATTGACAATTAAGAGAGTTAGAACAAAATATAACAAGCATTGACAACTTGATGGTTTGTATTTTTAGAAACATGTAAAGGGCATAAAATAAAGCTGGAAGGATTAAAATATAAGTAGGGTCTCGTTCCATGAGGGGCTCTCAAGTAAAAGAAGATTACACGTTTGTCTTTTTTATATTTTAATGAACGACGATGGAATTTTATATTTAATGGAAAAGAATATGTAGGCTTTGTTGTCCTTTAAGCGGGCATGGAGTTTCTATTATTAAAAGATTTTGAGAATAAGGTTCTTGATTAACACATGTTCCTTCAACTTTGACTTCTTGAACTTTCCACTCCAAGCTTCTGCTTCCTCCCTTTTACCTCGTTTGCATGCTTCCTCGTCTAATCGCAACTACTGCCATCTGCTGATGGGAGAGAGGATTCCTCGTCTAATCGCAACTACTACCATCTGTAGACGAGAGAGAGTCTTCTTCGTATAGTCGCAACTACTACCATCTGTTGACGACAGAGAGAGAGGCTACTTTTAATTACAACAACTGCCATCTGCAGACGAGAGAGAGAGGCTTCTTCGTCTAGTCGCAACACTACTGTCTTCTGCAAACGAGAAAGAAAGAGGCTTCCTCGTCTAATCGTAACTACTGTCATCTGCAGGCGAAAGAAAGAGAGAGAGATAGGCTTCCTCGTCTAGTTGAATCTAGTAAAGCATTCTCTACTGCCATCTGCACAGAAAGAGAGAGGCTTCTTAGTCTAGTCGCTATCTGTAGACAACAGAGAGAGAGGCTTCTTTGTCTAGTCGCTATCTGTAGACAACAGAGAGAGAGGCTTCCTCGTCTATTTACAACACTACTGTCATCAGCAGAGAGAGAGAGAGAGCAGCCTAGGGGCTCATACTTCATATATCAAATTTGGTGCGGGAGTTTCTTACAAAAATTTTAATTCAGAGCCAAATTCTTTTTTCAACTGGTTGGGAATATAGTAGCTAAAACACAAATTCAATTTTCGGATACTATCACCCTCATGCTAGGTAATAATCACCAAATACCTCGACAATTATTAAATGAAAAATTCAGTGAAAGTGTTGAATTCCCTCCAAATAGGAATTTTTTTAGCTGGAACCATGAAAGACATTTTCTGGGATTACTCTTTTATCAAAAAGTATGCGAGAAAGCTTTAGAGATACAGCTGCTTCTGGTTTAAAAGTTGAAACAAAATATCATTAACTTCTTTAATACAATATTCATTATTTTTTTGTTGCCATTCAGGTTTAAGAATAATGCATAAAATTTTAACTTGATTAATGCACTTGAACTTGATTAATGTGAATTTGATTAATGCACAAAATTTTTTTTAAGTAAATATTAATTAAACAGCGGAATTAAGCAAATAAATAATGCAGTAACTAATCTTGAATAGTTTTTAGACTAATCTAATTTATATATATATATATATATATAACTTTATGATATCTCAAAACATTTTAGAATTAATTTAGAAACTTTTTAGAAAATTATTTATGAAGTCATAAAAAATAACAATCAAAAATCAATAACTGCAAACCATCAGTAGAAAATATTATTTTAAATATTTTTGGCAATTTCCATTGAAATAAATTAAAAACGCCGGCGTCCAGCCACAGAGGTAGCACTTCATCCTCGTGATCTGTTAGTGCTGGTTACGACATGGTTGTTCTTCTATGTGAGGTGTGTGAATGTGCCACCCGGTAAAAAGGGGCTGTGCAAGCGAATGTGGTGAGTGTGTAGCTAAGTCCTACTCTTGTTCCTTGTTGGCGCTACATCAAAAACAAGAGACGCTCATTCGGCTTAAAATCCTTGATGGCCATCAGCGCGCTTGTACATGGAGAGTACCATTAATAACAACATAAATAAAAAAACATCTAATTACATAACATAAAAGTAAAATATTTTGTACCTACTCTTCCTTACATCTTTATATAGGCTTGTACATTTGTGAGGTTGATAAATGTTATAACTAAAAAATACCGTAACAACTTCAGTAAACGAAATTTGCCATGTGATTTTGTAATTTTAACCCCAAATTTTTGCTGTCAATCAGTTAAAAAAAGCTTCTGAAATTCGGTTTCCTTATAATTTTGCGAAAAAAGAAAAAAAACTCTGAAAATAAAGATTTCAGAATTCGGAAGTTGATTAATAGTCTTATCCATGCTACGATTCACAATAGTATACCCGAAAAAGGGGAGATAATACTTTTATTTGTGAATATGCGAGAAAATTTCGGAGAGACCGACTGAGACTGGTTGAAGTATTATAATTACATACATTCTTATACATAGACAAAAATCCAATAATGCGTTTTTTACTCTAACTCAGTTAAGATCTATTGCGATAAAAATTAATCATATCAGTTGATCAAAATTTGTTCAGTTGCTTTGAATACGAGAACACACGAAGAGGCTGACAAAAAAAGCCGTGTGTTGATGTTTCATTTCATTTTTTCTCCCTTTTTCAAATTATTTTTTTCTGTCGCCAAACAATGACTTCTAATATTTACATCAACGTTCTCCGCCAATGACAGCTGAGAAAGTCAAGCTTCCGGCGAAAAGAAACAGTTGTTTGGCGGAAATAACGCATCTGTCAAATTACGAAATGCGATGAATAAGAGGAAATGGGCTTTGAACCTTTTTTCAAGCATTGTTCAACACATGTACGTGGCATTCACGCCTGTTTTGAGTGATACTCATTTTTGTGAAAGTATTATGATATAATAATGATATAACATTTAGACTTAGACATATTTTTTCCATTTTAGACGGACACAATTACTAAAGTGAATCATAATTATGGGTAATCCATTGACTAATTAATAGTGGAATAATAAATAAAATAGACCTTTTTATTTATTTTCAGTTATAACTTTTTGAAATTTCACTAGTTTTTTTTTTTAAATTTTAGATTTCATTTGTTTCTAGAATTTAATATAATTTTTGTAAACTTCGAATTATTAATAAATTTTCATTGTAATTATGTGTTGTTTAAAAAAGCTGTTGTAAATTTGCGATATGTATGTTATTTCAAATTAGTTTAAGATGATTAAAATACCTTAATTTCCTGTGTATTATCCATAGACTGCATGTTATAGACAGGTGCTATTTTTAAACATGACAAAAACAGGAGAAAATCAAAACTGTCGTATAATAAGCGGCGTCAGTTTTAATAACAATTACAGCGATGATTTTCATATTTTCAAACAGATAATTTGCGGATTATAATGAAAAAATCGCAGTATCATAAATACTTTATTAATTTATTTATCAACTTGTGAAAAGACTCCTATGAATTGCAAAACTGGAAAGCAAGAAAAATATTTGAAAATGCTATTTTACATTAATGCTAATTTTACATTAATGTTTTAATGCTATTATCACATTACTAGCTAACTTTGGCGACTAATTTGTTCGCCCAAATTGTTGACATTTTCGGCTATTAAACGATTTATCGTATCATATGCATTCATTTAAAGATTCGTCTTATTATTTGATACAACTGAAAAACATAAATTCTTTTAAATTTTGTTTAATGTAGATAAAAAAAATGTATATTTTATATCTTTAAACGAGCAATTCTTGCCTATATATAAATTTATTTCGAGTATTTCAGATTTGGAAACGGCTCTAATGATTTGGATCAAGTTTTGTATTTACATAAGGTTTTGCTTTTCGAATTCATTTATATAAGTATATTTCCTTACAAAACGCGATTTCACAATTTTTTTTATAACTGTTAGAATTTTTTGCCTCTTGCTCTTATGTTGACAGTGTCATATAACGCCATCTCGTAAATTTTTGTAGTACTTGCATTGTTGCCATTGGACGATAACCTACTAGTACCTTAAAATTTTGTGAGAGGGCGCTGATGAATGTGAGATGAGATAAGATTAAAAATTTTCATATGTAATCCGCATGAGATTCGCATATAAATAATTTCTTCTAAAGAACCTTTGATTTTATTAAAGAAAGATAACAAAAGAAAGAAAAAAAACTTGAAAAAAAGAAAAACTGTCGAGCGAAACTCAGAGTTAGAGACACTTAAAAAATAAAATGGTAAATGAAAACCTAATAAGCAATCAATAACTGGCAAAAATAAGTCATTGAATGCTGGGATGGATAAAATTGAATTCCATCATAATATTTAAAAACATTGCCTTAAATCAACTGTGTACCAAATTGAATTAAAAAATATCAAAATGAAACGAAAAGTTGAATGGAAATTAAATTGAAATTACTAAAAAGTTAATTTTTAACGTAATACAAAAACTATTCTGTAAAGATAATTGTGAGTTAAAATAGATTTCCATAACTAAGCCATAATGGTTACCCATCTGCATGCAAAAGCTAATTTTTTGGGATCGATTAAGTCTTCTATTTGAAGTCTATTTCTAGATATCTTTTACATATCTACAAACTGACTAAATGGGCTTTTTTATCACAAACTCGAACATTCTGTAAGATTTTCTAATATTTTTTTGAACCTCAGATAATTAACTAAACGAAGCTTTAAATTCAATGCAGCTTTAAAAATATTCAATGAAGCAATCTAAAATTCATACGTTGGTTTCTTTACAAGGGATTATGCCGGCTTTCTGGCACAGAGATAGCGCGTCTTCCTCGTGTTCTGGGAGTCCATGGTTCGAGTCCCGTTTAGAGCATGGTTGTTCTTCTGTGTACTATCTGTGAGGTGTGTGAATGTGCCATCCCCTCTTGTAAAAAGGGGCTGTGCAAGCGAATGTGGTGAGTGTGTGTCTAAGTCGTACTCTTGGCCCTAGTTGGCGCTACTTCAAAACCAAGAGACGTTCCTTTCGGCTTAAATCTGCTGCTGTATCAGCGGGGGGCTTGTCCATGGCAAATTAAGAAACAACAACAACAGAAGAGATTATTGCAATTCGACAAATAGTAATAAGGATGATCTCTGTGCCAGACACGTTAGCGTTCTTTTTATATAAATTTTCATCATGTTCCTGATATCAAAGCAAGCTGTATGATTCTCAGTTTTCAGTATCATACTCAGTTCGTTCACTTACATGTTAACGATGCACTTCATATTCCTTAGAAATATGAGCCCCTCTTTTAGCAGGATTTAAAACAACTTACAATTTCAGACTTTCCTCTGATATCAGACCTAATGAGATGAAATACTAGTCTCAGCAACGAAGCATCATTTTGAAGATATTTGGCTTCATAGCCAAATATGGCAAAGTTGTGTTAAATGGAAGATCTAGAATATAGATTGGTAAATTGTGGTCGGGAATTAATATTCTTTTCTCGAGATATTTGAATTAAATGAGTTTTTTATCACGTTAGACAAAAATTAAATGAGAAATTATTTGTGAATTTTTTAAAGAACATTATATGTAGTAAAGTTATTTAATTTGTTTTATAAGTAACTAGCCGCCTTTGGCAACCAGTCGGTTCGCCAATATTAATGCCGACTAAAGGGTTAAATAAAATTTTTTATATAACTTGGTCTCATAATAATTTTTTCAGCAAAATATTTTTAAGCTTCAAATTTCAATAATCATGTAATTCACTTAAACTATTATGTAGGTCTTAAGCATTCCTATCTTTGAACCCAACATCTCTCTCTGTTTTTCTATCAGTGCACGTAAAATTCAGTTTTAAATTAAAGTGAAAATGATGGAAGTGCACTTAATATAAAGAAATTTTTACTCAATCCAAGCACGCCTTTAAATAAAACTAAGAATTGAAAACAAAGTAGTCCGACATTGAAGTTTATGTTCAATACAGAAATTAAAACATTGTAATTTTTTTATAATTTATAAGATCTCAAGGAATTATTCAGCAAAAATTTCAAAGGTTAATTGAAACCTTCAGTTTTTAACTTTATTTTTAGATGTATATAAATGCTCTGAATAATAACATATTTTTAAATTTATAAACATATATAAAAAAATTATGGTTTAAATTACTTTGGTCTTATAGATTCATATTTGTAAAATGTTCTTAATATTTCAATTTCTAAATAAATGAATAAACATTTCTATCATCTTCAAATCTGGCTGATTTATTCAGTACTGAATATTGCAAGTTTAGAACAATCATCATTATCATAATCTACACCAAGTATTCTAGAGTAACTCTGATTGGCTTCTTTGATATCTTGATAAAGTGATCTAAAATCGCCAGTTTTTATCGAATAGTTATATTGAAATGTTCATAGATCAATCAGCTTTGATGATTGATTTAGTTCATTGGAATGCCACTTTTTTATTTAAGAACTTATTGTTTCAAGAATATTTTGTTAAATATGATTCACATAGCAGATGATGTATATTAAAATTTAATTCATCAGCATTTTTTCCCTAAATCTATAATTATATATTTCACTTGGACCAATTGCTAAGAGATTTATGTCTCTCCCCAAAAAATTAAGAAATTAGATGCTGTTCTCCGATTACAGAAGATGATTTTTAGATATTAAGCCATATTTGCCTTAAATAAAATTGTTTAATTGGATTAGTAATATATGTATAGAAAAATATATGTATAGTATGATAAGTAATATATGTATAGAAAAATATATGTATAGTATGATAAGTAATATATGTATAGTAATATAGTATGATATAAAATATCATAGAAAACGTTTCCATCCATTTATTTTCCAAAAATTTCATGTTTCATATTTGTTTCATTTTATACAGACACGTGCCGAAAATGACATTCTTATATGTTTAATTTGGAATGATAGTTGACTTATTTTTTCTCGTGAGAGAATATGATATTGTTTTGGTTAGAAAGTTTTGATGTCTCCGAAATATGCGGGTAAAAATAGTTTTATATGCTTTTACAAATTGTGCATTGTTAATTATTACGTATGCTTGTTTGAAAGAAGATGCGTTTTCAAATAGCTGACCTACTTTTACCAGTATAGCTTTAATATTACGTATGCTTCGATGAAAGCAGTTGCGTTTTTATTTCGCATGATTCATTAAAATGCGAAGATAAATTACAACCACGAAGACGAATTCTTTGATTTGCACAAAATATCTTCTTGACGTAAGTAAAAGTAACAATTCAAAACATGTCTTATTGTTTTAAAAATTAAAAAAAAAATGCAAAAATATTTTACTACTAATTATCAATTGCTTTTGTTCGTCGTTTCTTTGAAATGACGTCATTTTCAAAGTTCGTTTAAGATTTCTTGCTTTTAAATAATTAATCTCTCTCTCAGAAAATTATCGTTTGGTGATTTTCTAAAAATTATTTTTCAGTTTTAACTGTATCACTTTTGTAATATATTTTTACTTTTTATTTTTATTTACTTTAATTCTTTAATTGAATTAATAATTTTGATATTGCAAAGGATCAAGAAAAATTTACTCTTGCATTTATTGTTTAAAAAATATCATTTCCTATTTATTTCATTTCATATAATCACGTGATTAAAATTATGTTTTTCTGTTTTATTTTTGGTAGTAATTAACTTTTTTTTTAAATGAGAACTTCTGAAAATGTGATGGCAACATTTTATTAAAAGCTGATTTTTTTTAGATCCTCCAGAAGATAAAATTTTATTTTTATTTTTTTCAAAATAAATTGTTGAAAAAAATACTCTTAAATTAAATGTTTAAAAATTCATTAAAAATAGAGTTTTAATAATAGATCAAAACATTAGTATCATTGAAAAGCTAATTTTTTGAGCTTTGACTTGATGCAAAAATTAATTTTGTGCTGTAATATTTTCGGAAGTTATAGCGAAAAAACATCAAAATTTGGCTTATTTTTTAATTAATTAAAATTTTAATTAGAAATTCAAAAAACGGGCTCCGAGGTGCACATTCCTGGCACCCAAGGTATACATATACCAAATTTGGTAGCTGTAGGTCGAACGGTCTGACCTGTACATCGCCAACAGACACACACACACACACACATTGTGCTTTATTATAAGTAAAGATAAGAGGACAATTTTACTTCTACTGTTGTCCGATAGATGGCTGCAGGAGTTGTTAATCGGAAAAGGCAGATTGAAATTGCCACTCAGTAACCTTGGACATAACGACAACTGTACATTAATAAATTTGTGTTCGCATGATTAGTTTATTCTTAATAGAATACGTCAGTTTCAGAGCCAAATTCATGTTATTTGAGACAAGTTCTAATTTTCCACTTTCATTGTATAAAAAAATATTCTATTTTCTGTCTAATAGAATTATTCTTTATTCTTTAAAAATGAAATATCCCCCCCCCCCTAAATATTTGGAATCTATAGAATTTTGAGTGTTAAATTCGAATTCAATTACCTAACTCAAAAAAGCTGCGGAATGATTTATTATTCAATTTTACTAGACTAGAGTTTACATTCATATCTAGCTCAGAATCAGGTTCTTTAAGTTTTCATTCAAGCTATAATGAACAAATGAAAAAGGAAAAGCTGGAAGAAAATACGAATAAAAGATTTTTGAGGACATAATTTTATTAAAATAAATACACGAAAAATAAATAAAATTCAGAAAAATTGAAATTTGCTATCTCCAATTTCATGTTATGAGAACATTATTATTTTAAGGCCCTGTTTGACTTAATTAATTTAAATCATTAACCAACTGAAACAGGTTTGAAGCAATCATGTGATTATCAAAATACGCAAGCGTCGATATATCAAGAATCGGGCGCATAGCGGACATTCGTATGGAATTGTAACTTTTTGTTAGTGATAAGGTGCCAAATGTGACAGCCATCTTTACCATTTTCTAATAACCCTAAGAACGGAATATTGATGCCCGTCAAAGCGATAAATCACCAAATTTCTGCTCGTTAGTTTTGTGGCTTCAAAAACCTTAACCCAATAACACATCATGTCCTCACTTCATAAAAATATTTTAAAATAAAAAATAGTGTAACAATGTTGCCACTGGCATAACCTTTCGAATTATACATTAAATTTCTATTTTTAAATGATTTTTTAAGGCGATAAATCGTCGAATGTGACAACCTTCGATATTATTTTCTAATAACTTTAAAAGCAAAAAATTGCCGCCAAAGCGATAAATCGCCAATTAGTTGCCTATGCATTTTGAAGCTTCAAAAAGATATAACAAAACAACATCATATTCTTCTATGATAAAAAAAACACATACTCAATCTGATGCTAAGGCGTATTGACTCCTTTTGAATACTTACGTTGACTCTGTTACTGAAATACTGACTGCTGTTACTGAAATAGCATGTCGCGAGTAACTTCAATTCTTGAGGTCGAATGTCTATGAGGCTAAGTTTATGCGTATTATTATATAATGATGCTAAGGTCCCAATAAGGTTATATCATTGTGTGAAGGTCTTATTAAGATTCTATCATGACGTTGTGGTGCTCTGCATTAGGTGCATTTCGGTGAGATGTATTATGGATTATTGAAACAGAGTTGAGCCATCACAATGAATCAGTACCGAACACACTTGACACGATTGAATCAAACTAAAGGACATACGACGATAGTAAGAAGAGAGACAGGACAAAGTTATCCTCAGCATGGCAGTTCTCTGCTACATATCTCAAGACCGATCAAGATATACTCGTAAATGCTAAAATGGAAACTCTTACTACAAATTCCGTATTATCCAGATATTGCTCCTTTTGACTTCTATCTGTTTCAACCAATGGCATGGAGTACGACTGATTAGCTTTTTTGATCTTATGAATGAGTGCAAAAATGAATAGATTCCAAATCGTCTCAAGAAAGCATTGTTTTTCCTGGATGGTATTCAACATTGCCAAAAAAAGTTATAAAAATAATAGGTGGGGATGAACAATATATTGAGTCGGGCATAGGTAATCACTTTTTAACAGTAAAACCCAGATTCTAGAGAAAGTTTTGGCTAAAGAAAACCTTGCTCTTAATATTAATTAATTTTATCTCAAATTAGATATTGTTACGTTTTTAGTGTAGTGGTTTCGGATTGAATGAACTTTACTTGAAGAGACCCCAAACAAATTTATTTACAGCTATTTACAAGTATTAACAGGATAACTCGATAAAGTAAAACTTCAGATAAACACAATTCAGCTGTCAACAGTCACTTACAGCGTAAATCCAAGCCTTACGCACAACAAAAACAGACTTCACACAAGCTATCGTATAGCACATTAAACAGTAAGTCACAGCGAGCTCAATTATACAACGTTAACAGCAAACGTAAATACAGCTCACTGATAAAAAGCGAGAAAAAAAATCCTCTAGTCCAAGGAGTCACTTCCCTTCCGAGAGTAAACTGTCGAACTACGGCAACCCGTCCCTTATATAGCCGAGCGAGCGAGCGCCCAAAAGCAAGCGAAACTTCAGAAAACACAGCGAGTGATCCAGCGGCTATGAAACTATTTCTTCGCCAAACCAACCCGGCTCGCACGAAGCTCCTCGCCAAACACCGCCAATCTCGGTCAGCCCCCGTTGCGTTTGCCCACTCGTAACAATATATAAGTGTTTTGTAGCTTTTCTGAAAATGATTCTGAGCGTATTCATCAATCACTTGCATGCTTATTTCAAATATAAAAAATAAAGAAATTATTCATTTAATGTGCTAAAAACATCTCGCACATTACCATTTAAAAATTCTTTTTATTTTTATATTTCTTTTAGAGTTGTATTTATAGAAATTTTTTTCTTTTTTTAGTTCCATCATGATGGAGTCGCCACCACACATAAAATTGTTCTTCGTTGTGCTGAGTATTATAATCAGTTGTGTGCTCAGTTTCCCGGCAGAAGACAGTGTGACAGCTCTAGAAAAACTAGTTTATGCTAACAATGAATTCTCGATGAAACTTCACCGGACTTTAGCCGAAAACTCTTTGCGGAATATCATCTTTTCACCAACAAGTCTTTTCTTTGCTCTAGGAATGCTGTATAAAGGAGCAAAAGGTCAAACAAAAGTGGTAAGCTGCTCACTATATTTCAAATAATTTTTTCTTTCAGCTATACAAAGTTTATCGAATAGCTTTAGAAAGTCAGAAAGTCAATGAGTTTATCTATCTCACCCCCCACGCACGCCCCATATATATATATATATATATATATATATATATAACATTCTTGTTTATTGATAAAACCTTATCCTTTAAAGTCTATGCATCAAGATAAGAAAACCTAGTTTATTTTTAAATGCTTATCTATCAAAGCCCTTTAATCAACATAAAAGTCATTGAAATGATCAATCTCTGAACGGAGTGGAAAAGATATATGAGCTTACATATCAAAGTACATGACCCCAAGATAAAGTCGTCACCAAGCTTATTTATTGAAGTCTTTGAGTTTAAAAAAATCTATGAAATTATTCAAAACACTCCGATGATCAAGAGAAAAAAAAGTCGATGATTTTATTTATCAGAGTCTATATATCAGGCTCATGTGTCGTCCACGTCATCTAACCGAGGTTTAAAATACGAAATTTCGTCCCAAAATAGCCCAGGGGTTGCTTTACGACAGGACGTTAATATAAATAAAGTTTTACAACGGGACGTCAATATAACTAAACCAAACCATTCATCATATTTCTTTTAATCTGTATTTTTGCATTCGAGCACATTTTAGCAAAACATGTCTTAGTACCAAATGGGTTTAAAACTATAATTATGAGTAGAATAAATCAAATCAAGAATTATTTATTATTACTAATTTAATGTAATTGAGTAATTCATATTTTTTAAATTCACAATCATTGACAATTCAATAAAATTCTGAAGTCTCTTGAATTTCCTATTAATATTATGAAAAACATTTTCTATGATTAGAATATATTTTGATTAATGGAAATAAAAATATTTTTATTTATTAATTGTCTCTGTTAATTAAATATGAGTGCAATTTTAAATTGCATATAGATTGCACTTTCCAGCTCTACGATGCGTTCAATAAAAAGTAATAAAATTATCATATTTTTTTAAAAATATTTCTGAACGAAGTAAACAATTCCGGCGCTTGTCAAATCCGTTGGTGCAAGTCGATGCACTTGATGCACATGAAATCTAAATGTTCACCCGCTAGTGTGGTGCGTAAGTTTGAAGAGGGGACTGCCAGCTAAGGTGTTGTCCTTGTCATATGTTTATGATTCAAAATGCAAAGGCCGTCCCAAAATAGACCTAATTAAAAAAAAAAATCCGGGTCGTTACACACAAACACGCGCGCGATATATATATATATATATATATATATATATATATGAAAAGGAACAATATTATTATAATGAAATTTAATTTAATTTCATAATTTTGTTATTACCCTTATGCGAGATATCGTTGTCTATGTTACACTTGTAACAAAAGATTAAATTTTATCTTTCATTGTGATTAAATTTCATGAGCCGTTCTATTATCTTTTCATATTTCCCTGACTTGTTTTTACTTTTGATTTTTTAAATTGATGTTTACTTTGTAAAATACTTTCGACATCGTTTTTTTATTTCTTAAAATTTCAGAATGAATATCTAAAATTTTTCGAAAAATAACAATTTTTTTTCTTTGATACATTAATTACGAAATAGATAATTTTGTTTCAAATAATTCTTAAAATTGGTTTCTTACTTCAAGTGTATTAAATGAACGGGATAATTATTTGATATGATATGTAATGATTAAAAATATTTTCTCTCACCATCCGCAAATGGACAGTTTTTAGGTTGAGGTAAGGGACTCTGCTCTATATTTTTAATTCTAATTTCAGATGTTTCTTTATTTATTATATTTTTACAGTTATTATAATTTTGATTTCTTTACTTTTAGATATTTTAACAAAGAACAAGTAATATAAAAAACAATTTTTTTAAATCAATTCCTACTTAGGTTAACAAACAACATTTTTATTTTAGTGCCTTTTATAAAATAGTTACGATTGTTGTTGCTGCTCTAGTGTTCCGGTTTACAACGGAAAGAGGGGTGTAGTAGCTTCTGAGGGTTTGGACCTCTGAGCACTTGAGGGTAGAAGTCTGCCTTCTAGCTCACACACGTCACAAACCCTTTTTACGGGGCGGATATAATTCATGTATTTTATTCAATCATCCACCGATCGTAATTTAGATCTGAAACAGAGAACGATTGCATTTGACCCAGTACACCCAGTATTAGTTATTCATTTGGCTGTGGATAAATGAAGATCTTTTAATTTTTAATATTAATTAATGAATTAATATTTTAAATAAACTGTATTAACCTCAAATGTATCCACTACAAGTTTACAAAAATTTACTTGAACTTGAGTGGATGAATAAAAAGTATTTTATTAACGACTGAAAATTTGAATAAGATATAAATATGTATATATATGGGAGGGGAGTGAAAAAAAGGATTGCTATTTACGAAATTTTGATAAGCTAGCTCTTTAAAAAAATTTAAAGTTAAAATCACAATGTGTCCCTTAAATTTGAATTAAAAAAATAAACATTAGAAATAAATTGAAAAATTTAATCGATAAGATTTAATTCAGCATGATGTAAATGAAATAGGCTGTATTTGGGATTGCATATTCTGGTGATAGTAGATATTGCTTGATTTGCCTGTGTTTTGGCCAAGATGTAACGTCTTCCCCGTGATCAAGGCGGCCTGGGATCGAGTCCTGGTTCGGACATGATTGTTTTTCTGTCTTCTATATGTGAGATGTATGAAATTGCCCCCCCCCCCGTAAAAAGGGGATGGGCAAGTAATTGTGGTTTGTGTGTAGCTAAGTCGTGCTCTTGGCTCTGGTAGGTTCAACTTCAAAAACAAGAGACGCTCATTTTGGCTTAAAATAGATGATAAGCATCAACGAACCAGTTCGTGACAAGTGTCATTAGAAGCAACAACAACTAATTGTATCGATTCGTTTTTAGTAATTTATTTTGATTTAAATGTGCATGGAGTTTTGTTTTGTTCATAGACTTTCGAATCCTTATTGTTACTATATATTTAAATCTAAATTACGCAACACATTATAATTAAAAAAATTTTTAAAGCCCCCTGCCAATTTGTGTGAGAATTTTTTTGTACAACTTCATTTAATTAATCTATGACAGTCAGATCTGAGATATTATAAATAAGGATGAATTTTAAGATGAATTATTTTGAAACAGGATATTATTTTACACAGATAACATGTAATTCTTTATAGATCTCGATTATCCTGTAGCGTAGAATATATGCCCATATGTTATATATAACAGTACTTAAAGATGGACATGTATTGTAGTTAAGGCTACCAGGGACCTGTAAAATGACTTTTTTGCAATTTTCACCTTAAAAGATTTGAAATTCTACAGGCATTAAGAGCAACACTATAGGAGATAGCACACAAAATTTTGAAGCATTATATTAATTTATTTATGAGTCAGGGGGATAATGTAATATAATATTAGCGATAGATAACGTTAATGAAAAATGTCCCAGGGGAACCAGATTTGTTCGAAAGCACTCCAATTTTTACTATTACTCACTCTAATCCTTTAAAACAAAAGTTGGGATTAGTCTTAAAAGTTGAGTCCGAAATATCAAAATTAATCAATGTAATTACTCAAAACTACTTAAACTTTTTTTAAAAAAAATCAGTAGTTTTGAATTGTTATATTGGTTAATTTTGATATATCGCACTTGAATTTCAAGTTTAATTCCAACTTTTGTTTCGAAAGAGTTAGTGAAATTAATAACATAAATTGGAGAGCTTTCGAACAAATCTGGTGCCCCTGGAACATTTTTCATTAACGTTATCTATCGCTAATATTATATTACATTCCCCCGACTCATAAATAAATTAATATATTGGTTTAAAATTTTGTATGTCATCTCCTATAGTGTTTTTCTTAATGCCTGTAAAATTTCAAATTGCTAAGGCGAAAATTGCAAAAATTCATTTTACAAGTCCCTGGTCGCCTTAAACATGAAAAGGAAACTTTGACTGCCTCTTTTTAGTGCTAAAAATTTGTCTTTTTTGCTTATTGTATTGAATTTTATGCCAAGTCTTTATTAAACATATTCCTGAATTGACTTTTTACTCTGAAGCCATTGTTGATGAACCAATTTTATTATTACTTCATTACAGGAATTGCGGAATGTTTTGGGTTTCAATGAAGCCGGACTTTCCGATGAAGAAATAGACGAATCCTACAATAAAATTTTGACTGAAATCTTCGGATCTTCTCAGAACTTTACTTTGAAAACCGCCAATGCTATTCTGATGGACCAGCGGCTAAATCTAATACCTCAGTACAAGCAGTCCACGGAGAACTTCTATCACGCCAAGGTCCAAAGAGTCAACTTCCAGAGAGACAGGAACGAAATCGTCAAGCAGATCAACAGTTGGATAAACTCCCAAACAGGCGGGAAAATCCCTAATTTTCTTGATGACTTGGATCCTTTCACAGTCATGACAATCTTGAATGCTGTCTATTTCAAAGGATTGTGGACCATCCCTTTTGAACCCCGCGACACCCAGTTCGAAAGATTCTACAATTACGGCGGAGATGCGAAATCGAAGTAAGTTTATTTTATTTAACCACTTAACAGTTTTATTTTCTTTACTATCTAACAAGATGACACCTTCTATTTTGGGAATATTTTCTTATTTTGATTCGAATAAAAATCCATCGAATACTTGATTTATCTACGCATTCGAAGTCATTTTGCTATTGAATTATAATTGTTATGAATGGTTTATTTTTTGTTTACAACTATCAAAATTCGATAAATAGATGCACACACGACATACGTGTCAAACAGTTAAGGGGTTAATGCAGTAAATCCCCTGGGGCACCCTATAATTGAGGATGGTATGCTTCCGGCTTAGTGGTTGGATTTCGCCAACCTGGTGGGTATAGGTGGGGGGGGGGGGCTCCCATCGATGACTACGTACTTCCTACGGGAAGAGTTGTACCGTTGTCGGTGACGGCCCTTTAGACTCAACCTCAGTTTCAGCCAGTGTTGCTGTTGTGACGATCTGGTGATTCAGCCTTAGTGGTTTAAATCCGTATGTCTTAATAAAGGATTGGGGAGATTAGCCTCATTTATTTAATACAGTAAACACCTTTGATAATGCTCATTAGATCTGAAACACCAGTACAACCAAAATGTCTCTAAAGTAATTCTATTCTGTTGGAATAACAAGAACGCGGGGAAAACGGATCACATGACTTCACTAGTATTATTAATGCCTTTTAATTAAAAAAAAATTATCCCAATGTACAAAATTGAAAAAAAAAAATGTATTCATTCAACTTTTTAACCTTTTTAAAAGCTAGTGGGATTTGTTGCCTCCTAATATTTGGATTTTCTCTAATTAAAGCATCAATAGCAAAATGTCCCAAAAATGCCCACTGCCTGTATAAAATTTTATATCTTTGTAAAATACACGATTTCTTTGAAATAATTAAATAAATAAGTGGATTTGGATAAGCAAATTAGCGAAAGTTTTAGAATAAAATAACATCGGCTAATTTAAGAAAAGAAATTAGAAATTATTTAGGATTTAAATTAAATTAAGAGGTATTTTTATAGAATTTCAATTCCACCAAACTCGTCAAGGCAGCAAGTTCGATTGTAGTAGATGTGTTTTATAAGTCTGTTTATGTAAACAAGCGTAATTTTTCACTTTCTCTCCGATAGTTAGCTTAATAAGCCGAAGCAACTTCCCATTTGAATTTCAAACAGTTCACTGCATTTGACTTTCTGTTATTCAATATTAAAATCCCTTATCAAACTTTAACCAATAAATGCAAGACGTCGAACAACAGTCACAGGGGTGGACAGAACAGTAGTGTCTTTCAATATCTCTTCCACTTCATGCTCATAACACTGTTTAAATAACCTGCGGATTGTAGATACAGGGACATGAACCGGTGTTGTATAGTAGGTATATGATGTGAAAACAATCAGGAGACCTCAATAACGAATGACGTTTATTAAACACAAAGACACTAATATAAAGACGATAAATATACAGCCGACACAACAACAACACACTACATCAGATAGAAGTCCACAAGTCGTAATCGGTCTTAATAACAGCCTAAGCATTCAAAGCGGCTAGACAGAATCCAGCAGAAGGAGTTTCTCCTCACGGTGTCTCCAAACACCTGCAAATCTACACTGTTTCTTCGCTTTAGAGGCATCCAGCTGCCGACTCACTACTATCCGACTGGCTAATCCTCACAGGGCTCGATGCTGCTTCCACAATAAACAGTAAAATTCAGTTCAATTCAGCAATCACTTGAGATCCACACAACATTCTGAACTGATCCAACAATTCCACGTAGACTTTCAAGGATTGTTTCGTTTCATGACTCGATACAAGACTGACTACATATTGTGACAACCAGGCCTTTTATAGATCCCATGAGACGAGTTGGGAAGATTCTGGAGCAATCAAGCGTATCTCGGTTTCTATAGGCTCAATCATTAAGATTCTGAAAGTTTCCAGTACTATCTATTTCATCTTCAAATACACCAAAATACTCGCCAAGCTATGGGATTCCTGACAAGGCACCCGGTCAGCCCCCAAAAGAGCTTATTGCAAACGGTGTTTCCAGTGAATGAACTAACTGAACTGAGAAACAACATTACAGATTTCTTACGGCATTTATTTCATTGAATGCGAAAAAGTTTCGGAGAGACATCTCCCTCTAGTTCGATTAAACACTATTTCCCACTTGTTGTTGTTGTTGCTAATGGCGCTTGTAATGAACAAGCCCTCCCGCTGATACAGTAGCAGATTTAAGCCGAAAGAAGCGTCTCTTGTTTTTGAAGCAGCTTCAACTAGGGCCAAGATTACGAAGTAGCTACACACACCACATTTGCTTGCTCAGCCCCTTTTTACAAGGGGCACAGTCACACAAACATGCACAAACCGGAACTCCCAGAACACGAGGAAGGCATGCTACATCTGTGCCAGAAAATCGGCATTTGACACTTGTTAATATACTAATTAAAACGTATTTTTTGAAAGATTTTTATCCTTTTATTTTCATTACTGTATTAAGCTCATTATGTTCCAATTAATTAATCGAATAATTTTTTTCATTTTCAAGCAGAGCGATTCGAATGATGCGGAAGTCACACAGAATGTTTTACGCCTCCTCACCCGACTGGGAGATGTTGGAGTTGCCCTATAAAGGCGACCGGATCAGCATGGTGATCGTGCTTCCGAAAGAACGAGATGGCCTCGCTGCAGTTGAGGACAGCTTGTATCCCGATCAGATCCGCGAATACAGAGGCAAGATGAAAATGTCGACGGTGAACCTCACTCTCCCCAAGTTTAAAATAGATTCTTCGATAGATATGAACAGACCTCTGGAATTCTTGGGTCTCGGGAACATATTTCGGAGCAGTGCCAACTTTACTGGAATGGTTCAAAATGAACGAGTTCGCGTCAGTCATGTGATGCATAAAGCTGTGGTGGAAGTTAACGAAGAAGGGACAGTTGCTACTGCCGCATCTGGGGTTTACCTTGTGCCTCTCTCCTTATCTGTACCGCGTGTGTTTAAAGTGGATCATCCTTTCTGTTTTGTGATTGTAGATAAGAAGAGCAATCTAATATTGTTCTCTGGACGCGTAATTGCTTTGTAACCAAGAAAAAAAAATCATAAACACCATATCTTCAGAACTGTATTTATTTTTTCATGCGTTAAAAAAATTCTTGTCAAACAAGTTCAGAACTAATTTGGCGGGATTCAGCTCTTTTGTCATCAAAAGAAAACATTGGTGCAATTTATTCAAGGTTTTATTTATTTTTTCTCAACTTATTGTGCCTTTGTCGCCAATTCCATCACTTAATTTGGCACTATGCAACTGATTTGTCATAAAGGCTACAATTCCTCAGGGTTGCACTGATTTTTTTCTCAAAAATGTTATATATTATGTCACTCAAGTTCAAAATTTAATAATGTGTCCAATCTGATTGATGGGAGCAACGATATGCGATTTAGAATATTAGCTTTACTGCCATATTATCTTCTTTAGAAATATATTATTCAACAATCATTGGTTTTCAACAACAATAAAAATATGACTCAATTTTGTTGTTCATTTCATTGTAGACCTACTTTAATGTTCGATTTATTGCTAACTCTGCTTATTGCTTAACTTAGCTTGCCTTTGCTCAATATGACTTAACTTAGTTTTTTGTACGAATCTTATTTGGACCAATTAATGATGAGTATGTCTTCAATTAAAATAATGACCAATTAATGACTATGTCTTCAATTAAAATAATTTAATTTTCAGACAATTTTTGTAGCAAAAAGTCTCAAACGTGTGATACAAATTACTTATATAACTCGAAACTCAATCGAGGAAAGTAAATATATATGTATTTTATAAATGCTTGTAAATATGTTTATATAATTTTGTTATATTACTTTGTATAATATGCTTATGTAATATTGATATATTATACTCAAAAGAGTAAATAATACAACACTATCGAAATCAAATTAATTATAAATTATAAAAAAGTTAATGAAAATTAGATGATATTTTTATATAGATATCAAATCCAGTGAATAGCCCACCATTCGTAACAAATAACAACAATGTATATAACATGAAAACACAGATAAAAAACACACAGAAGAAATGAACACAAAATTGAAGCACAAAAAGAGCAAGTCGGTACTAAACACTCACAACAGTATAAAGCAATGAGAAAATTTGTTGGAGATATACCCCCATACTTCTTTCAATTACTCTCTCACCATTCCACTACTCTTTTTATAGTTCCCATGACAGAGTATTGAATGCTCCAGAATTAATGGCAGAACTCTGAGATTCTCGAATATTCTGGGTCCTTTATTTTCTTCTTCAAAAACCCGTTGAAATTTCCAAATTTATAACCATGCGTGAGGATCATTGATTAATCCGGTATGCATTCAACATTAGCAACAATTTATGCAGTTAGAGGTGTCTGTGAAACTGCCTTCTTTACTAGAACTCAAACTACATAGGAGAGAAATATTTCAATTTTATAAAATATCTTTTTCAATAATTAATGTTGATAGTAACGAATAATTTATATGAGAAAGTAATATTTTGATTGATAGAAAATTTAGGAACTAATATTAAATGTATAAAAAAATTAGGAAATATTATCCCTTCCCCTTTAATTTAGGCAATAATAATTGAAAATAGAATCATAAAACTAAATGAAATAGGAAGTGAAATCATGAATCAAGCAATTTAATCATTTTTTCTTTTCAGTAAGATAATTATTCTTAATGTTATTGTTGATTAATGCTACAAGTAACAATTGTATCACTCACCGTTGATTCAAAGTCTGAAGTGGTGCATATCGTTAATGCTTATCAAAAGTTCACGAAGTGATATCAATGAACATCAGTAAAATCTACCAGAATTTTAAGAGCTTTTTTTATTTTTAAGACATCCTTTTTTTGTTTGATGTATTTTAATTTTTTATTCAAGTCACACAATAAAAATTAAACTAAATTAAAATACAAAATTGTATTTTTAAATTTATATTATGTTTGCTTACATAGGATGTGTACAAGATAGGCTTATGAGAGTTATATAATATTAATTCATCTTACCTACTTACATAATACAAATTTATCTCCCGATTATAGATATTTGAGATATAAATCGTGAATTTTCCATGACTTGAATCGTGATTTTTCCCTTTTATAGATAAATTAATGACTTCATTTTTTCGTGTGTTTTTATTATGATACTAAGTACAATTTTCTGATTGCACATTTTGATCGATCTCCTTTACTATTTGAGTTATTTTTGTAGCTTCCTTGTTTCGCAACTAGGGCCACTGTAACCTACCTGAAAAAAATCAGCATAGTCTCTTTACTATAGGTACACATTATTTCCCTAGCTAAACGATACTCCATTTTAAATTTAAAAAGACAAAAACCAATTAATCACAAATATCTCCTTCGATTTTTCATATATCTTCATGAATCTTTTTTCTATGTATCATTATGGTGCAACGTCCTGAACATTTTGGTCGATATTCTTTTTATGTTATTTGTTGTAACTTACTTATTTCATTGATTAAGGCGCTGAAATCTGTGCGAATAGAATCAGAATACACGCTTTATAATAGGTGCTCGTTAATTCCCAAGCTGCATGTGACACCATTTTGAATTTAAAGGTATTGAATTGAAATTAATGTATAAGTTAAAAGAACCTTATGCATTACCCTGTATATGATGAGTTAGGATTTACTAGATACAGATACATATCGGTTATCATACATATACGATTCTGATTAAATAATCGGAAAAATCGAAGGGATTGACTCAAATCATTGATTAAAAATATCGATGAAAGAATACTCCAAGCCTTGAAAATAGTAATGAAAACATGAATTTAGAAATGAGGGAATGGAATTTCATTACTTAAATTCCTGATGATTTTTTAAATTCTCTATTTGGAATTCCATCTTTTTTCTATATGAGAATCAGTATTTACATCATTTCGATCAATATTACATCATTTCGATCAATTTCGATCATATTCGATCAATATCAGTATTAATGAGCATTATGTGAAGAAAAGAGTCCACTGTAAAGAAATAAAGGGGAATAAAAGAGCGAGCTATATGTTGGAGCCGGGACAAAGCCAAATGATATCTGATATTGTTAAAACAGTCTGTATATATGAGTACATCCTCTAATTGTAAAGAAATGCACAAGGGAGAATAACGTCTGTATAGAGAAGTCTATGTTTATTCAGCGGGTGGTTATTCATTAATGAATTCTAATGGTCACTTTCTTCTATTTGTTCAGGTGAGTGGAGTGAAAATGTTTTAAAATAGAGTGGAAAATTACAATGAATCGAGTTTGTTGCCCTTTCAAAATGGCTGATAAAAGTTTACCTTTTACTCTAAATTTTTTGATAAAAGAGAATGACCTGGTAACGACGGATTAATGAACAGCATGTCAACAAATATGTCATTAGTTTTTTGTTTTCTAATATACGTAATGCAGAAAAAGTATAGAAAACTACAAAAAATTCGAACTCGATATTTCTTTTCATTTTAGAAAAGTTCGAAAAATATATGTTTAAAAATGTCCGTCTAGCAACCTGTCAAATGTCGTCTAGCAGTCAACTCCCGATTTTTGTTAGGCGCATATAAAATGCTTGAAAATATGATTATAAATATCCAATTATGTTATTTAACCTTCTGGATGATATCATCAACGAACTGTTTGAAAAGCCTATCATTTGCACAACGCACTCTGAAATCTTAAAAGGTTCAAATTGTGCTATAATATTCCGTAATGTTGAACCTAAAATGTTTTGAGCAACGTTGTATTATGTAATTTCTTTTTTCTGCCATTGGGTGATAAAAAGGAATAAATAAAAAATTTTGGACAACGTTGTATGGTATTTCCTTTTACCGTCAATGGGAGTCAAAATGAATAAATAAACTGACCATAAAAATATTGACAAGAGGTAATATCAGTATTTTGCCAGTTCTCCAATTTAAAATATCGTGCTGTTCTGAAGTTACCTTTCCATTAACTTATTAACAAGAAATAAATTTTTAAATTAAATTCCTATTTAGATCAAAAAAGAAAATTTTTGTTTCAGTTACTTTTTATTAAGTAATTACAACTAATATAAATAATATGTCAAAAAATTGTTGATTCTCACAAGAATTGAGCTTGCATTCTTCACCATCACGTGAAAAAACTACTGAAAAAAGTCACACATTTTATCGATTGAGCTTATGCCTGTTGACATCAATCTTCCTTACAAACTGCTAAAACTCCATTTAAAGTATCAAAAAGGAATTTAATTTAATTAAGGAATTGATATTTGAAAAAACAACAACTGTATTAACATTAAGTGTCATCCACTACAAGTTTTAAAAATTGTAATTGAATTTGAGTGCACGAATAAAAAGCCTTTTATTAATGATTGAAAATTTAAATGAGAAATAACCATATAGGGAGAGTGTAAACTAAATGTAAGAATTGAAGAAAAAAATTGAGCAGAATTTTCTTGGCGCCATCTGCTGGTTCGAAACTGAATTGTTCTCATATAAAAAATTGTAAACTTTCTTGATTTTCCTTTTAATTAATTAATATTTGAGAAGGCGATATTTACATCAGATATCAATTACTGCAAGTTTTAAAAAATGTCTTTGAACTTAAGCGGATGAATAAAAAGCATTACACACACACACACACACACACACACACACACACACACACACACACAGAGAGAGAGAGAGAGAGAGAGAGAGAGAGAGAGAGAGAGAGAATAGTTAGAATTGAAAAAATTGAATTCACTTCATGTCTAATATAAAATCCTTATTTTATTTTCACACTTTCTACCTTTTTTTAAGGTAAAATTTAGTAGTATATTGGATTTGAGGAATGCAAAGATTCTATTTCAATAAAAAGTGCTGAGTTTCATCTAGAGGTCTTTTGGAACATTTTTATTCCCTTTATGACTGCTTTTGATTGATTACCTTACTAATATTTTGATCAAAATGGTATTTTTAAGCTAACTAAGATATGAAATAAAAGCTATTCATGTGTTCACGTGCAGAAAAATATTTTGTATTTGAATTGAAAGAGTGCAACTCAGAAGCAATGGATTCCAAAGTCATAATGTTCTTTTGTTGTACGATGAACATTATATACCATATAATTTCAATTCTTGAAATTATATACCATATAATTATATACCATATAATTATATACATGAAATTATATACCATATAATTTCAATTCTTCCCTCTAATATTTTTTACTAACCTTTCAAATAAATCAAGGCTTTGAATTTAATTACTAACTTTTGAATAAAAAAATTTACTTACATAAATTTCAAAAAATCTCTTGCTTATTTCATTGATTTTATATAAGTATTGTTTATTTAATGACATTTAAATTGTGTACCGATTTGATCTATAGATTCACTATGCCACTTAATATACTATATTTGTTTTAATAAGGCATTTTTTTGGATTTATGGTATTTGTAAGTTCATTAAATATCACAATACTCTATCAAAGTGATGCAAGAGTGTATTATGGCGGATGCGGATTATCCTAGGACTGAACTCGCTGTTTCATGATTTATAGCCGAGTTGGATTGCCACATTACAAAAGCAATTACTTGTGAACCGTACATGTTATCTTTCTTGTAAAGCGTTCACCACATACTCTGCCCTCTGCGAGATGGTGTGGAAACGAACGATACATTTTAGTCAAGCGTATGGCGAGAGTGTGTGAATTGGTGTTGTTATTGGCTACTGTATTTAATGCGCCTGACGATTTCTGCTGCCGATAGAGGACGCCACAACAACTGTACGAAGGTTTCTTATTCTAGATTGATGGTCACCATTGTGACTGATGCCAATTGCCCTAGGACCAAATTCACAATCTTAGGATTTTTAGCCGAGTAACATGACCACAATAAAAAAGTAATTACTTTTGAAACGTAGATGTTATCTGGCTTATAAAGCTTTCATTTTAGTATCAAGAAAATTCTTCCAGATTGTTTATGTTAGATTTTCACTTTAAAAAAACTATAAAGTTTAATTTTTTTTCAACTGTTGACTAAAACAAGATGTTTAAATGCTTTAAAATTGATGACAAGTAAAAAAGAGTTATTAAATAAATCAATATTACCAAAGATAAAATGAAATTTCTATATCTTTGTTCAAGTCTAATTCGTGCATTAAAATAAAATAAAACGCATTAGTATTTGTCTACAACATTAAAAAATTATAATAAAAAGACATTTTGCTTGAAATTTTTAAGAAAATGATAATGTTTAAATAATGATGGAATTTAAATTTTTTTAAAAAATCTATTATTTAAAGAAGACATTTATAGGCTTTTTTCACGTTGAGTTATTTAAATGATTTTCCTATTCCTTAAAAAATGAGAATACACAAACTAAATAAACTATTTTAAACAAATTGAATTAAGAAAAGTCTATTGAAACACTGTATTTTTTAAAACCATTTTAATAATAATATATTCTCTCAAATAAACACTTATATTCTGAACTCTCTTCTTTTTTTAAAAAAAAAAACCATTCTCATCAGTATGTATATAATCATTTAAGAATTATATTTGATTCATATAACGATTTGTGTAATTATGTTTACTAAATCATTTAAATCATTTTAAACTGGCTGTATACGCCCAATTTTAATTATTATAATTTCTATTAAACAACATGCAGCATTCTTAGAGAAACCAATGATAAGCTAAATGAGAGAAATGAATCTCCCATTACTTATCAAGGAATTACTTATTCTTGTCATCTTATAAGCAATATATCAGGTAATCTACATATGACATTACAACGAAAGAGGAGTGTAAAATTGTCAATAACTCTATTAAAGAACCTCGTAATAGGTATGGGAGAGAAATAAAGGTTAAATTATTTGCAAAGATGATTTTTCGATCGATCAATGATGGAGAGGAAAAAAGTATCGGTATTTAAAATGAGCAGAACGTTACGAAAAAGTTAGTGCACTGCATAAGCATCAGAATTTATTTTAAAATAATGTTTTGGTATTTCTGTCATTAATTCATCCAATATAAACTCTTGCAAGCTTGCAAACCAATGAAATTAAAGTAGAATTTTACTGAGTTTTCGTACTGATAAATCTTATTTCATTTCTATATGACATAGTAATTGCCAATAATTCAATTTAAAAATACTTTTTAAAAAAATAAAAATTTTTGAACAAAACTTAGCATATTTCCAGGAGAAAAAAATGATAAGAAAAGAATAAATTAGATGTTAATTATTAAGAATTAGTCACTTTTATTTTAATCAAATCTCGAAAACTTAATTTGATGTTGTTGATTCGACCAACAATATTTTTTAATGCATTAAATTATGTTAAAACTGTGTGCTATGCTAACTTAATAGCCTGAATCCAGTTATCTTACTTAGAATCTTCCATAGAGTTCAAGTTCTGTGACATTTTAATTCCATTAAATTGTAAAAGTTCGAGTTATCTCTTTAAAAATTACACACTTCCGCTCGCAGTTCTTTTAACTATATTTTTTTCTTTGTCATGCTAATTAAGATAATACTAAACAGGAACTTCCTTTCCTCCCTTTTAACCTTGAAAGAAAATCAAGCAATTAAATATTTGATGGAAGACTGCCAACAGATTTGAATGAATTTTTAACAATTGAATATATTTTTAATAAGTATTATAAAAATTTTAAAATCATTTCCTACTTAGGTAAACAATGAAAAGTTTTATATTAGTTATTTTATATTAAATAATTATAATTAACATAAATAATTTATTAAAAAAATTATTGATTTTTGTAAGAATTCAACTCGAATTATTGATTACGTGAAAAATACTAAATTCCTAGCATTTTATCGATAGGGCTACTATAAGTTGTTTTCGGTTTTTTTACACACTGCTAAAACTCCATTTAAAGAATTGAAAATTAATTAAATTTAATTAATGAATAGAAATTTAATTAATGAACTAGATTAACATCAACTGCAAGTTTTAAAAATGTATTTGAACTATAGTAGATGAATAAAATATTTTTCATAAACGATTGAAAGTTTGAACAAGATATATACATATATAAAAGGTAATTATTAAATTTTTGTAAAATATTATTTTCAAAATATTGTACCGTACTTTGAAGAACGATGACTCGACTGTTTAGTCGATTCTATCAATCAATTTTAGATTGTTAAAAAATTTAATTAGACAGTTAGTGAAATTTTATCTTAATTGTTTCCAACAAAAAATACTTTTAACTTTCAACTTTTCAATAGACATTTTACAACATTTTTCTTACCGTACAAGGCATTTCCTAAGTTTTGACCGTACCTTTGTACATTCAAGGAAGAATGCAGCTGTCTTTAAAAATGGACAGGTGCAAAAATTTTTCTCCATGGCTTGATTTAAATTTTCATGGTAAATACAACCTAATTAAAAAAAATTATTAAAAACAGATCTTATTCTGACATCTATATAAGATATTAAAACAAGTCGAAATTTCCTGTTATATCATCAATATATCATCAAAAAAGTCAGTATGAAATAGTAACATAAACAATAAAGATGATGCGTGTTTTATTACAACTACAAATTATGTTTTAAAAATTGAATAAAAATATTAAAAAAATAAAAGGAATGGAAGTATAATTGATATCATTGAAAAGATTATTTTTGAATTCTAAAATGTTGTCAAAATTAATTTTGTGCTTTAAGGATATCAAAAGTTATCGGGGAAAAACTTTAGAATTTCACTTAAAATTATAATGCAAGAAATCTCTCGTGAGATCTCATTCCAATTTTTTAAAGCATATCTGTATATCTCAAGTTTGGTTGCTCTAAATAAAACGATTAGTCTTTTGAACGGTAGTACATGCACACATGGATACACATTTCATAATTATCATCATTAATTTTTAATATTATCAGCGAAATTTAAGAGAAATCTACACTTTAATTTTAAATTAAATTTTTTTCTCATTCATATACTACGACTATGATAAAAATTATTTAATATCTCAAATTTTCATTCCCAATTAATCCTTAATAAAATTAAATTTTGATTTCATTCCAGTGGTGCCATCTGTTAATTAATTTGGGGAACAATAGATATCAACATGATAAGGAAAAAGAAAAATGTTTAAAATTAAAGCATTTTTATATTTTTTCTATAGCCCATTAATAAAAGGGTTTTCAGAATTTTTTTCCGCTAAATCCATTGTGAAATAATAATAAAGAAGGTTTTTCACAAAAAGGCAGAAGAAAATAATTCATTTAATTTTTTTCGTACGAGTTTTTAAATACTTTTCGATAGCATTTTTTTGATAAAATATGACGAAATGTGACTACGAAATTCAGCATGCATAGTTTTTTATAATGAGAAATCTCTGTTGATTATTGATAAAGTATTTTATCCAAATATTTTTATGGATTTCCATTTCAGAATGTTACCAACTGGCAACATTCTGGAATGTTCTGGATCAACTGTACGAAGCCTGATCGTTTTTTTTAATTTCTGGAGACTCAATAACTCAAAAATGCCAATAATAAATAGCTGTACTTTATAAATAGTTTTATCATTAGGCATTGTAGCTCTGTATTAAATTTTTAGGTACATTTAATTTTTTACATTTACCCCCCTTAAAGAATTGATAGACTGTCGCTCAGCGTATTCCTTTATTGTTGAATGTAATAACTGCAAGCCTTGGTCTTTATTAGATGACATTGTTGCATGTTATCTAATTAAGGCATTAATTGTGACCCTCCAACTAGAAAGAGAGCGTTGGACTCGTGAGTTAGAAACTCATTGGCCAAAAGATTCCCCCAGTGTATGGTGGCTGGCGCTCGTAAAATGTTCGTGGTTGCAAATTCCTCCATGTCGAGAGTAATATCACTGGGGGTATTGGGTCAGAGGTTATCGTTCTCCGTTCCAGGTCTAAATTACGATATGAGATGAATGAATGAAGTCCGCCCCCTAAAAAGGGTTGTGACGTGTGTATATCTGTGTAAGTCGTACTCCTGACCCTAGATGACGAAAGACATATCTCTGGCTTAAAAGTCTACTGATATAATCAGCGGTGCTTGTCTACGGCAAGTGCCATAAGTAACAACAACAACTACAACATTTGAAACCTTAAGCAAGACTAGTGTCACGAGAATTCTATTTACAGTGCCTCAAGCAAAAAGTGTTTTTATTTCATAGATTATAAAAGAAAATTATTACTTGCGTATTTTTAAAGACAAGAACAAATTGAAAAACTTTCTCCAAATTGATTAAACTCAAAAATTATTGTTGAAGTAAAACTGTAACAACAGGATTACGTACCAAAATGTTATTAGTTTATGTCATTGTGTTTCGGAATTATACAAGGATAAGATTATACAGACTTACAGATGGTCACGCCGTTATTTAATATAGTTCTAAAATGTGATAACTAAAGGACATACACTTAAGGAGCTAAATATGTCAACCAAATTTTATTCCTCTCACTTTTTCCATCGTTCAATAACTGTATTCTTCTTTTGGAATAGCCATACAAAAATTTTCTTTGAATGACTCTGTTTCAAATTTGGGATAAATCTATAAATTTGATTTGAAAATCATCTATCAAACATTTTTTTCTCTAGATCAAACTGTTTTTGTGTTATCGTGCTTGAGGTAGACAGACATAATTCCCAAAAATGTGTTTTTTAGACTAAAGAAGACTATGACCTCCCAATTCATTAAAATCTCAAATTAATTTTTTTACGATTACAATCCTTTTTCTGTGTATAAGATAAAGTAAAAAGTGAAGAAACTAGATTAATGAAAATTTCTTTCTTTTCTTGCCACCTGAATTGCTACAAATGGACAGCAAACTTTTTGACATCAGCCCAGGTTACAAAGTCTGTTTGTTGCACATTTACCAGACATATTCTAAGACTTTTAAACTTAACTAGATTTTTGTGACGTAGAGCCGTTTCACATTTACAAGCTTCATGCTTTAACGTAAATCCGGCTCTGGTTTTTATTTCCAGCAGATGCCGAAAGCATTGGGTGAAATGATTCAATTTCTTTCGAGTCGTTACGCACTTCATGCAATATTCATGAGAAACGCACACACCTTCTGTCAAGAACTTTACATCAATGAATCTTTGAGAAAGGTGGCGAGGTATTTATCATTTCATCACTCTTCAAGGTAAAACCACCCCGCAAGACTGCTTCGGCAGCAACAAATAAATGGATGACCCATCGCCTTGAACTGATTGTGGAGCTTTGCAGCGGATGCTTTGGTTATCCGGAAATATTTATCGCGTGCACTTTCGCCGAGTTTGACAGAAGGCCTGCAGCTGATCTGTCACGAGCACGTTCAAAACCGTTAGAAGGAAAACAGAGTATCAGGGCTTCATTACAGAGTAAGTGTTACTGGTTTTTATTTACATTTTTTCTGTTGCTTTTTATGAAAGTGTGACAATAGATACAGTAGTGTTCAGATATTAATATGCCCTTACTATGATTTTTAGTACAGCAGAATTTGGCGATTTAGAATGATAAAAAGCGTGGCGATAGATTGAGTAACGTTCAGATGTTAATATATCTTTAATATGAATTTTATGTCTAGTTCAGCATAATTTGGAGGTTTAGAATGATGAAAAGCACAGCTTTAGATTTAGTAATCAGATGTTGATATTCCTTTAATATGAATTTTACGGCTAGCACAGTAGAATTTGGCGATTTAGAATGATAAAAAGTGTGGCGATAGATTTAGTAATCAGATGTTGATATACCTTTAATACGAATTTTACGGCTAGCAAAGTAGAATTTGGCAATTTAGAATGAAAGT
>JAOUZG010025578.1:2024156-2039635 GCA_026289955.1 Argiope argentata
TTACTAGGAATTTTACGGCTAGTACAATAGAATTTGGCGATTTAGAACGATAAAAAGTGTGGCGATAAATTTAGTAGGGTTCAGCTATTAATTTCCCAGAATGTGAGCTTTACGGCTAGTATAGTAGAATTTGGCGATTTAGAATGATAAAAAGTGTGGAGATAGATTTAGTAGCGCTCAGTTATTAGTTTCCCCGAATATGAATTTTACAGCTAGTACAGTAGAATTTGGCGATTTAGAATGATAAAAAGTGTGGAGATAGATTTAGTACGGTTCAGTTATTGGTTTCCCTGAATATAAATTTTACGGCTAGCACAGTAAAATTTAGCGCTTTAGAATGATAATGTGGGAATGGATTTAGTAGTGTTCAGTTTTTAATTTCCCTGAATATGAATTTTATGGCTACTACTGTAGAATTTGGCGATTTAGAACGATAAAATGTATGGTGATAGATTTAGTAGTGCTCAGTTATTAATTAGCCTTAATATGAATTTTACGGCTAACACAGTAGAATTTGGCGATGTAGAATGAAAGTCTGGGAATGGATTTAGTAGTGTTCAGTTATTAATTAACCTAAATATGAATTTTACGGATAGTACAGTAGAATTTGGCGAATTAGAATGATAAAAAAATATGGCGATAGATTTAGTAGAGCTCAGTTATTAGTTTTCCTGAATATGAATTTTCCGGCTATTTGAATTTAATATTAATAAAATTTTGATCAATATTCTTGAATTTAGTTTTAATTGAATTCTGTAATGAAACAAATGAATGAGGTAGAAAGTAGAGTAGAATTTGACTAATGGGAATGTTTAATTCGAATTCGTCTCGAATTCGAAATTTATTCGTTGTTGAATTATTAACAGAATCCTGTGACAAAGAAAACAATTATAACATGTACAATAAATTAAAAAAACATGTACAATAGAATTTGAAGATTTCGGATATTTTTAATTCAAACTCGTAGCTAATTTGAAATTTCTTTTTGTCATTTAAATTCATTATTTTTAGAATTCCATAATAAAGCAAATTATAAATATGAATTTCATAGTAAATACGGTAAAATTTGAAGAGTTAGAATGGTTTTAATTCGAATTAGTTGCTAATTCGAAATTTATTCTGTGTTACTTGAATTTCCTATTAACAGAATTATGTAATAAAGTGTACGACTAATATTAATTAGATATCAAATAGAGTAAATTGTCGAAGAGGAATGATTTTAGTTCGTACTCGTCTCTAATTCAAAATTACTTTTTTGTCATTTGCGTTTCTTATCAATAGAATTCTATGACAAATTAAACTATTAATATGAATCTTGAATATGTAACAGAATTTGTGAAATTTGGAATGTTTTAAATCTGAATTTTATTCTTTGTTATTTGAATTTCCTATTAATAGAATTCTAAAGCCTTGTTTATAATTCAAATTTATCTTGGTTACATTGAAATCAAAGCAAAAAATGTTTTCAAGTTTTTTAAATTGCTTTTGATTAGTTAAATATGTTTACAACGTTCCATGTGCAATCGTAAATAATATTTTAAAAACTTAATGTGTTAGAAACTCATTACCATGCAAGTGAATTAATTAGAAAATCAATAACAATTTCTCACTTTTTTAAATGTTAAAAATTTTAATAATATTAAGATCAAATCATACAATTTATTTTGATACTTTTATTGTCTTTTAAACTTTTAATATACATTTATTAAATATTATTATTTGATGCGACTGAAAAATCTTCAATTAACTGATACAGTCTACAATACTGAAATAAATTACTGAGTGTACAAATAATTAATTATAAATTTACTTTAATTTGTAATTTAATTAATTAAATATACTGTTATATTTTAAATTTATAGTTTAATTAATTAACTTATAAATTTAACAATTAGTAATTAAAAATATATTGCTTTTTTAATTTTTTAATTTTTTTCTCTTGTATTCTTTTTTACATTCTTCTAATTTGAATTTTTGTATATTTTGTATTTTAATTGTGGTTCTGTCAGCATCGAATAAACTAAATTGAATTTTATATTGAAAAACGGCATTTGTAATCTGCAATTAATGATAGATTGCTTCATTATAAGAGGAATAAAAGTTCATCTGCGAAATGATTTTAGTTATCAAAATGACACATGTGCATAAAACAAACAAGCAGACTATTTAAAGATATATAACGATATTTCAAACTCTGTTCTTCAAATATTATTACACATACTCATTAATTTTCTTCAGAAAAAAATTATAATGAAGGTCTGAAAAGAAAATGAATAGCAAATTCTGTCTTTTCATAATAATGAACCTTTTATCATACGTTTGTAACGACTGATACACATCCTGCGTTTTATAAGCATTCAAACACAAAGAGAATAAAATCTACTTGTATTTATGTGACTAATGTGATGAAATATTGCTGTCAGATCATAAAAAGGGAAAATGTCAAAACGCCGTTCCTTTTGTTATCACAGTGAAATAAAAATACACCTTTAAATTATGGGTAAGCCGTGAATTCCGAGTTTTAAAAAAGCTTTCGTGTTACTCCTCATATAGATAATTTGGGAATTCCCTCTTGGCAACACTAAGAACTACTTTTTTATTGCCATTCTGTGTAACAAAACTTTAAGTATGAATTACCTTGATGTGAAAGAAAAGGTTAAGGACAAAGCAAACAAAGTTAATTTCAACCTCTTTCCTGTAAATTGATTTCTTGTTTTTGAAATTGCATTTTGAGCCGAGATGAATAAACATGTCTTTATATTTACGTCTAAATTTCATGTAATATATTTTGATGATTTTACTTATTTTTTTCTATTTTACTGCTTTAAAAATAATCTGAATTGAGCATTGTACTTTTTAAAATCTTTTTTAAAAAAGCACATTTTCCCTTTGTTTAGTTTGTTTCTGTGTGAATATGTGTGGCACTATATATAAAAAATTGTGCCTTATTAAAAATTTGTTATTTCATTGTGCATTGGGAATATAATTTTAAGGCAAATTCTTGATATCAAATTTATTCATTTAAGTATACAATAAATACTACAATTCTTATTCAATTACACGATTATAAAGATTTTATAACTTTGTAGTCAGTATTCAATAATTTTAGAAAATAAACATCTTTATATATTAATTAAATATTCTGTAAAAATATTATATTCAGAATTTCAAAGAACGGATTTTGATAAGTGGAAATGATTATCTTATAACTCTAAACATTTAGTTATATCATTTTAGATCGACTAATAATCTATTTATATGCATTTTGATTTTTTGTACAAGTAATTATGAAGCATTTATTAATTATATTATTAATTATTTATTCTATTAGTAATCACATTATTAATAGAAATTATTTGTGCATGTTTGATATCGTATGATAAAAGTTATAAAGCAGTCATCTAAACAAAATATTACATTGTATGAAACAAAATATAATATTACACCAAAATATTACATTCCATTCTGCAAAATGTTATTTTGAAACAAAATTTTTGAATTATATGACACAATACGCATATTTCTGTTATCCTAACTTCATTATGATTTTCCATTTATATTATTTACATTTTGCTCAAATTCTTCTCAGTAGGAAATATATAATTATACATTTTTTGGTTGTAGTAAAATCAAGTACAGTAAAATCAATAAGATAAAAATGGAATCTAAGCGTAAATAATTTTAAATTTTAGTATGACAATCTTTTGTCACTAAGAACTAATTCGAAATTTTTTTTAGCTTTTCTAATTTTTCTAATTGACTAGTTGTTATATTTTTAACTAGGTTATAAATTTTAGGCTCTATTCGTAATAATATTAGCTAACAAAATGATTTTTTTACTCATTATATAAGTTCATATAAAATAAAAAAAAGTAATCTAAGAAGTTATACAGAATATATTATATTAAATTGAATAAATATATTATAAATTCAAAAACATTTAATATCATAATTTTCATATGTTCATATAATGTTAACAAATATAGATTATTATATTGTAAATATACAATGATATTAAATAATTTTATCAAAGTTTAAAAATTAATACAAGGCAATAAAATAGAGCAAAAAAAAGAAGCAATTATTTAATTAAGGAAAAAAATCTTAAATTCATAAAAAAGTAAAAATTTTCCAATTTAGATTGATTTCATTTATTTTTCACACATTAAACAAATTAACACCTTTAATAAATTTCAAATTTATTTATGTATATACATATTTGGCATTTATTTATATATATTTTTATACGTAATAATTCATGTATATATTTAGTAGTTATGTATACATGTACATAAATAAGGGCTAACATAGATAGAGTTTATAAAACAATTTATTAAAGCCCTTTATAAAAAAATAATTTGTTTTGAATACATAGTAATAAAATGTCAATAATAAGCCCAGAAAAATTTAATGCAGGCATTTTTGATGATTTCCTACTTAACTCTTCTGTACAAATGATCGTTAGCTTCATACTTCAGAGAATAAGATAAATCGAAAAGCCTGGATAATTTTTGTACTTGTTATCTTTTTTGAAACTAATTAGCAATATGCATATCAATACTATAAATTTTCCTGTACTAAAAACATAAAAGTGCACATGTGGCTCCAGCTTCATAAGCCAGTAATAACCGCTGGTCTTGGGTGATCACTTTTGTCTAGTGGTTATATTACGAGTTCAGTATTTGACCTTTAATTGCCACACTGGTGACCTTGGCCACGCAACTTCGTGCAGCTGTCGTCGCTGCATCTACCCGCAACAAAAGTCGTCAGACTCACTTGACGGAATAACTTACGTGCTCACCATAACACCTGATGCTATAAAATTGTCTATGTGCCGACTCACTTGTCGGGGAGTATTGTTGCACAAGCTTCATAAACCAGTAACAACTGACTGGACTTGGGCGATCACTTTTATCTAGCGGTTATGTTACGGGTTCGGTCCTTGACCTTCAATTGGCATATTGGTGATATTGACAATGCAATTTCGTGCAACATTCTTCGGGGCTCCATCTACTCGCAACAAAAGTCGTCAGACTCACTTGATGTAATAACTCTCACGGGTTCGCCATAGCACCTGGTGGTATAAAATTGTTTGTACGACAACTCAATTGTGGGTTAGTGTTATGGAGCCAGCTTCATAAGCCAGCAACAGCCACTAGACTGGGGCGATCACTTTTGTCTAATGGCTATGTTACGCGGCTATGCACCATAGCATCGTGGGTTCGGCCCTTGATCTACAATTAGCAGACACCCTTTTCATAGCCACTTAAACTGTTTTTCTTTACAGGCTACATTAAAGTAGGACAAAATGAGCATTTTCCATAAAACATTAATAGAATAACTTTTATTAAAGCAAATGGGGTACTCATATGATTGCAAATTACTGATTAATACCGCAAGTTCTTAAAAGGGACTTTTAGACTAAAATAAAATAACTCTTCATTTCTTAGTTATTTGATTCTTATTTTTGATGAATTAAACTAATGTCGATTTAAAGGTATGTCGCTGCATTTTTCAAGTAATTAAACTAACTTTAGGAAAAGTTCACTTAAATTTTTTTTTATGACTAAGCTTTGAATTTGTTACTGTAAATAACTCCATAAATGTAATATGCAAACATAATTTGATGAGTAAAACCTTTCATATTTGTTTTTATCGTATAGAAACATAAAATTATTTAAAAGTTTCCGAGTATCAAATTGCGTGTTGACTTGTGGAGTTTATTTAAAGTAATGACGAACACTTTATAATGAAAAAAAAGTGTTAAAGTAAATAAAAAAATGTTCAGGAAATATAAGTGATTAAAAAAATATTAGATAAATAAATGTTTAAAAATAATATTTAACCAATTAAAGATTTAATAAAAAGGATTCGCAACGTTTTACCAAGAGAAAAATATTATAATAATATGAATTAAAATTAAATTGACGGAAGTTTAAGTTTCGAATTTATGTAAATACTGACGAAATATATCATAAAATGCGTTTTAAAAATTATGAGTAGCGACCTCTTCTAAACTTTCTCGTTTGTTCTTTAAGAATGCTATATCTCTTTCTTTTTAAGCTTGTTCTTTAAGTGTGTTGCCTCTTCTTCACCAGCATCTGAACTTTGAGCAAGGCTATATGAATATGCAGAATTTTATATTTTGAGTGAAGAAGTTCAAGAATGTGTTTTGGACACTTTTTTTATCGATTGGAATAAAAATTTGACACTAATCTGTACAATTCACAGTAAGATCCCATATCCTATTTCATTTGTCTAAATTGTTGCATATTTTCTAGTTATATTGTTGTTGTTTCTTATGGCACTAGCTATGGACAATTTCGCTGAGGTAATTTAAGCCGAGTGAGCGTCTCTTAATCCACTAGGGCCAAGAGTACGACCTTTGCTACTCACTCATCCCACTCGCTTGCACAGCCCTCTTTTACAGGGGGGGGAGTACATTCACACACCTTACAGATAGAACACAGAAGAACACCCATGACCGAACCGGGACTCGAACCCGGGACGCTCAGTTCACGGGGAAGACGCGCTACCTCTGTGCCGGGACTAGTTCTAGTTATTATGTTTGTATGCATTAAAATATACTGATTGACAAATGGCTAGTCTTTTCTCGGATATGATGAAATTAAAAAAAAAGTTATGAAACATTCAATACATTTTAGATGCTGAAACTATGCTCCCAAATTTTGTTTATCTAGCTCTATGCATTTTGTAGTATTCATATTCAATTGATTTCATTCAGACACTCTTATTACAAATGGGTTTTGTTAAAACCTTGAAAATAAATTTGCAAATTGACTACATACCAAATTTTATCCTTCTACAATAAAAGAGTTTTTAAGTTTTCACATTCACTAATAGTCATGATTCCCAAAAATAAAAATTATGTTATTTGGATGTAGGAGTTTTGATGATTCGTAAATATTTCGAGTTGGAATTTTTTTTACGATGGTAATAATTTTTAAGAATACTTTCTTCGTATATCTGTAACTTTCCTAGCACGCAGGTAGCGCGTCTTCCTCGTAATCTGGACGTCCTGGGTTCGAGTCCCGGTTAGGACATGGTTGTTCTTCTGTGTGCTATCTGTGAAGTGAGTGAATGTGCTCCCCCTTTAAAAAGGGGCTGTGCAAGCGAATGTGATAAGTGTGTACCTTTATATGAACTAGAAGTCAGATTTCTACCTTCGGGTGCTCAGGGGTCCATATCCTCAGAAGCTACTGCACTCCTTCTTCAGTTGTAAAGCGAACACGTCCTTCTCATAGTTGTATGAAAAATTCTTGCAAATTTTTTAATAATGAATAAATTTTTCAAAACTGAACTAAATCAAGCTTTTATTTGTATTACGTTTTTAAATAATAAAACATTTTGTTTAAATACTTTAAATTCAAATGCTGCAAATAGAATTTGTCTTTTTAAGTCTGAAAATTCAGGGATTTCAAATTTTAAGAGATAAATTCCTATCTTTCATGTACATATTACTCACAGGAGAAGCCTGTGACATGCATACTCCACTATCGTAAACCGTCACCGCAGACTGCTTGATCTTTTCAACCACCGAGCGAGGCAACTGCTATCTCATACCAGCGATTAAAGGGTGATAAAAGGGTGTCAAAGTGGGAGATAAAGATACAGAAGTCTCATTCTTCCACAGCTGTTCTGTTGAGAGAGTTTCCCTTCTGAAAGATATATAAGATGGAAAACGCATTCGTAACATTCTTTCAGCTCGAATTCGTGAAGGTAAGATGCAGTCTCTTCGTGTGCTGTTTTAAAACAATCTTTTTAATATTAATTCCCTTTAAATTTGTAAAATATTGGGGCATTTTTTTCAATTACGGTCTATTTGTTACATAATGTTTACCGAAAAATTTTTAATGCAAGATTATTTTTATTCGTTTATTTACAAACAAGTTGATAGCGATTTCCTTCGTATAATGCTGCATTATATATGAGCAAGATACATTTTAGTTTTTCATTAGTATTTGGACTATACTATTTGCTTTTAGATAGATTGCAGAAAAGATTGGAATTCAATATTTTGACCTCCTAGATGCTTTCTTTAAAAGGATTTATGTATCCTAAATCAGGATTTTTCTTAAAATTCTTGCGTTCTAAATCATATCAAACATTTCATTACTTTTTATTGTTCCGTGTCTGTAAGTATGTAGTATTATTTTCATTTCTCTCTGTTTCCCTTCTCTAAATATGTAGTAATATTGTCACTTCTGTAGTTTTGAAATTTTGTACGTTTTTGTATTCTTGATAGAAATGATATTATAGAAAATAGATTATAGATAATGTTTTCAGAAAATTATTAGAGTAATGAAATTATATTTTGAATAATTTTCAGTATAGAAACTTGGTTGCAAGTTTAAGAAAAATTGATTTCAATATTTAAAAAATACTCATTAGTATGAAAATGGAATTGAAATCGAGTAAGTTATTTTAACTTTACTAAATTTGATTCATATAGCATTTAATTATCATTTCACCTCTTAATAATAATAATAATAATAATAATAATAATATTAAAAGAAATCAGGAATTTTTAAAAAATACTTTTTGCCCATTTACTCTTACAACTTTAACAATTTTGTATATTTTTTCCATGGGCCAAATGGCAAAACCATTGAAGACACATTTTATAAGATTTTAACAAACGATTGCTTATATATTCCATTAAAAATGTAAAAATGATTAAAAATTTAAAAAAAATTAATATTGAAATAAAAAAATTATTATTTTTGTTTAATTATTAAAAATAATGTCTACTTTATGTCAAAATAAACTAATTCTTTGGTTTATATATTATTCTTTATATATCAGAATAGAATTATTTCTTTTCAGGATAAATGTAATTATAATTTTATATTCATTGTTTATTTACAAAATACATCCTGTAATAAATAAATTCTGAATGAATGAAATGAATTTTTTTTATCCTTTTGTTTTGAAACCAAAATAAGTAATTTTAATAAATTATGTTAGCAAAGTATAAATATTAAAAGGTTGCTTAGGATGATTAATTTTTTTAGCTTAAAGTCTTCATCAGAAAAATTTATAATAATCTATTTATATTAGTTCATCAAAAAATTAGAGCCAAACCAATTTTTTAAGAATTGCGCGTATAAAATTCATTTAGTACTCGAATGATCCGATATCCTTATCATTGAGAAAAAAATCATTTCTAGAAACGTGTCTATGAATTTTAATTGTGATAAAATATAAATGATAAGCAGAATTATCTTAGAAAATGTTATAAATTTCAAGGTTTAAATTTTTAAACAGCTAAGTTTTTTTAATGAATTTTTTTTTCATATATGAATGTATACTTTTGAAAGTTCATACCTTCATATTACAATAGCAAAGATATTTTATTTTATTTTGCAATATTTTATAACTAAAAGGGGGTTTTATTGCTTAGCAAATTATTATTTTGGTGAATGTGAAATCTTCCGGTTTGGATATTTCAGTCAATATGTTGTTTTACCGATGGGTTACATGTAGTTTAAACTTTTGAATTCCAAGCTTTCTGATCCTCCAAACACAATTTCTTAATAAATCTGAAGTGCCATTTTATTTTAAAAGTAACACATTATTAATTTTGTGTATTGAAATATATACGAGAGAAACTAAGTTAAAAGGAAATTGATGATATGTAAGTTACTTACTTAATATTGCTTTGTCTTTTTCAAATGACAATTCTTTCCTCACAGGAGTTGAGTTTGTCAGAGTGGGATGTATCAAGCCTAAGATAAACTAGTTGTTGATATGAGTCCTTGAATTTTTATATTATTGAAATACTGAAAATCGTAGATTTCTCTTTGTTTAAGAGAGTCTGTGTTGTTGATGTATAGTCTTTCAATGAATCTTTTGGAAAGTAATTGCATATTTTATCTTATTGTGAACTTGAAAGTACCGATATTCAAAATAATAATAATTTGCATTTAAATTTGATGACGTTTCTGTTTATTCTTTATACTCTTTATAAAAATGACTTTTTTAATTATAAAAGAGTAATTTAATATTTTATGAGTATCAATATTATTCGGAAAACTAATTGAATTTTTTTCAAATTTATGAGCACATATACTTATATTTGATTATTATTTTTAATTATAATTATTTTATTAGAAAAAATTAAAAAAATACAGTAGAGTAAAAAATCAGAAGAATAAATTAATTTATCTCAGTCTCAATGAAGTTTTGACGAGAGAGAAAAAATATAATACTGGAACATTTAATGAGAAACAATTTCCAATTGTCAATTTAATTTAATAGAAATCATAAAATTAAATGCATGAATTGATGTTTTTAATGGATGCCTTAAAGGTGACGTGCCGATCAAACCAAGCATTTCTTCCAAGGGCTTCCTGATTGGAGTAAAATATTGAAATTCAAAGCTTCAAAACTCTGCCAATATTGCTATCTAAAAAGAAGGCATATTTTTTAAAAATTTAAAATGTTTTTGGCGGAAATATTTTTCTAAATACTATTAAAAAAATTCAGGAATTATATAAAAATGTTAAATTTATATTTAATTTCCGAAATAAATATCTCTGATCAATTAAATTTAATTTAAATAATATAAATAAAATCCTTTACTTCCTTTAAAGATTAGATGGATGAAATTTGTTAAAGGGACTTTACACCAAATTTATTTTTTTAGATCAAATCATGATTAAAATCAATTTTTGAGAATTCCGAATTGAGAATTGAGAGTCGTCGAAGCACAGGTGAAATTGATAATTTTGAAATGTAAAGAGAGAAGTCGATGAAATTCGACACACTTAATTCCAAAAATTCAGATTTATGTGAAATTTGAAACCAAACGTGTCAGAAAATTGACCGTCAGTCTGTTTTCTCACATACATGCAAATTCAATAACTCAAAAGCACAGTGAATCGGAACAAGTAATATAAAAATAAAATTTAAAGTCAGTACCTACTTAGGACAACAAAGAAAAATTTTATTTTAGATAATTTTTATTAAATAATTACAATTAATATAAATAAGTTATCAAAAAATGATTGATTTTTACAATAATTTAAAATTTATTCTTCGTATTCACGTGAAAAATACTTAATTGTTCGCATTTTACTGATTGAGCTATTGCCTGTTGATCTTAATTTTCTTTACAAATTACTAAAACTCTATTCAAAGTATCAATACAAAATTAAATTTAATGAATAAATTAATATTTGAAAAAACTGTATTACCATCGAGTGTCATCAACGACAAGTTTTTTAAAAAAATTACGTGAACTTGAGTAGATGAACATAAAGTATTTTATTAACGATTGGAAATTTGAACAATATAGATATGGGGAAAGTGTGAACTAATAGTAAGAATGGAATTGAGAAAGGAATTTTTTTGATATAGAAACTCTAATTGGAGCTTTGTGTCAAATTTCAGTTTCTCTCCATTGGAAAGAAAAGGTTACAAAATATACATTTGTTTTTCTTTAAACTTATTTTTAATAGTACGTTAACTACTTATAAGCCCAAAAAATAACCAAAAGTAGAAATCTGAATATCAAAACAATAAATTCCCGCCAAAGATAGATATTTCTAAACATTTGTAAGCCAGAGTCATGCAATTGATATACAAGCATCTGTTTTCTTTATTATATTACAAAGCACATAACTCTCATATTCTCATGTGTGGGACTCTGAAAATAAAAATCTGAGCATTCGTAAAAATCCCGTCGTTACTCAAGTTTCATTGTTTTTCTTTGTGAGGGAGAAAGAAAACTTAATTAACAAGACTAAGCTATTATAAATATAATGGGCGAGTGTAGTTTATCTCTGAAAACAGTTATATAATGCCAAATGAGCATTTGACTGTAATACATTTCGAATGTAAATATTCGAATGTGATGTTCTACAGCTCAATATTTTTTTAAAAAGTGTAATAAAGGTGGAGAGTGATAAATTTTAAAGAAATTGCTATAAAAACAAAGACAACTTAAATTTAGTTAATTTTTAGAAGCCTACTTTAATCAGTTATGTTAATCACATAAAATTTAAAAAAAGATACTCGCTAGATGTACTAGAAAGGTTTATTTGATAAATGATAACTTTCAAAGGCAATTAAAATTGCATTCAATTTTAATGGCTTCTCAAACATGCACTTCTCCATATGGTAGATTTTAAAATAATCTGAAGAATGTGGTAAATGTGGTTATCATTTTCTTACTCAAAGTAAATACTCATGAATATTTGTGTTTCAATTTTGTGTCAATTTTGTTTCTTCATTTACAGAACGTCTCACATCATGGCCAGTAGTAGTGTGTTCAGCGTTTTGCTTGCCCTCTGTGTAGCATTAGCATCAGCAGGAACAAGTTGCACTCGGCAAGAAATGGATAGAGAAAACCTCCAAAAGCTCGCCTTGGCCAACAACGAGCTCGCTTTCAATCTCCACCGAAAGCTCGCCTCTGGATCCCCAGAAAACGTGTTTTTCTCTCCCTTCAGCATCTCCTCGGCTTTCGGCATGCTCTTCTATGGAACGAGGGGGGACACAGCTCAGGTGAGGAAAATGGAAAAGTTCGTCTCTGTTTTGTTGATTTTAGCGGATTAGTTTCATTAAAAATAAACGAAGAGTTCCAGGAAAGGCATCCAATTTTTTCTATGAATGCTTCTAATATGTAATCACTAATAATGTCTTTCAATTTTTAAATTTTGTTTATGTCATGTATATGTTTTTTCAGAAATGATGTTAATTAATGTCTGTCCTTGAAAGTTTGATTGAACAGGCACTATTACTGCGATTAGAGCTGTCTTCTACACTTACCTTTCTCTTGCCCCACGGAAAGAGCACCTCATAATTGAGGCTGAGAAGCTTTAAGCCTGGTGGTTGCTTCTCGCTAACCTTATGATTATACAAAAAGGTGGGAATGGCTACCTCTCATTGATGACGGAACGTTAGTCCTGAGGGAAGGCTGGTATCGCGACAGGTGATGGTCCTCAGGACTCAACCACAGTTCCAACAAATGTTGGGGGGATCCGGACATTCAAGTTTTTCTATTTACCTTTCTCTTACATTCCTATAATGGTATATTATTAACTCGTGATTCAATATATTGAACAATTTAGAGATCTTTGGAATGTAGAGATTAATTAGAAAATAATTTTAAGGACTTAAAGAGTTACTATTTGGCATATATAAAATATAGAAAACTTCGATGCTTATAATAGGCTGCATGGATTGTAGACGAACGAACAACCAGTAATGGATAGATATGAGTTTTAAAGGCAAAAAAGCCAACCATGGATCGAATTGTACCAGACGTAGGGTTAAAATATAACAAATTGTATCCAAGAAACGACATTAAAAATAATTACCAAAGAATATTTAAAAAAATTACATTGAAAAAGAAAATTCCCTTCGATGAAAAAAAATTGAATAATATTTTGACAAAAACTGAGCACCCAGCAAAATTCCCTGTCTAGTATCCAAACCATTCTCAGCTTCTACATGTTGGAAAATTGATGAATATAGATTTGGATAATATAATCACAAATTTGCCAGCTTGACCCGCCCTAAGGCACGCAGATAAAGCTGAATGACCGACCCCCGCTACAGCAACACTGACGGCATCTGCGATTGTTCCGTAAGGACCATTATCGACCACAGTACAACTATTTCTATGGGAAGTATGGATTGTCATCGATGGGAGATAGTCACTCCCCTTCTTCCTCACATACAACTTTTCCTGTATCCATTAGGGATGCGAGAACCAGCCTTCGTACCAGAAGCTTATCAACTTCATTTTTGAGTGGATATTTAGATAAAATGACTAAATTAATACAACTTCATTGACCGCATTAAGAGATTTGGATAAAATGATCCCTATTTCCGGAATTGATGTTATCTCACACCATTTATTGATAGCCTGCACATATGATATTGTATGGTCAAGCGATGACTTAGTCAAACTAAGAAGTATATAATATGGAATTTTAAATAATGAGTTTTAAAGAAGGCCAACATTTGGCAGAGTTATCTATATTAATCTTTGTAAGTAGCACTTTTTACTGTCTCGTATAAGCAGTTCAGATAAAACTATAGAAATCTTCAAAAAAATTTGAACTCGAGATTATGACGAATCACCACGTTTTAGACCTCCTTGAACTCGGAAAATCCATTTATGGAAAATATCCTTCTGTTTGATACAAAGATAAACTACAAATGCTTTGATCTAGACAATTGAAGTTTAGCATGCTTTCTTTACACAAAATTTAGAGATTCCTATTAAATTTTGAGTAAATCTCTTCTCAGGCAGTTTCCCTATCTGGTTGTTGGAATATTATTTAATATAATACCTAAAAAATGAAAAGAGCTAGATAGGTAAAATTTTGTACACCGATTTAACATCCATAGTGCAGAGATGTCTCAAATTTTGAGCTAAATCCAACAACACGTTGATTGTTAGATGGTTTGTCCTTTCAGGAATATGCAAACGCAATATTTCATAAAAGAAATTATTTAATATACCAAATGCGATATGATATGTCACTACAAGTAAAATCTTGTGCCAAATTTTTATTTTACTTTTCCGAGAAACGTGTCTGAAAATGCAATTTTTCTTTGGATACTATTAACCCCATTCCAGGGATTAATCGCCAAGAAACTCGCCAAAAAGTACACGATAGATTCAGTAAAAAATGCTAAATCCGAGTCAAAAGATATTATTTTGTTACTGTTGCTGGCTAATGTTATGTATGACGTTCTCTGGATTGACATTCTTTTACAGAGCATGCTAGATAACTTTAAGGAAACCCCTATCCCTGGTTATTTTAGAGCTTCAATACAATCTGAAATCAGAATCAAGCGTTTTTTAAAATTTCAATTATAATTCATTCTCAACTATTTGAATATTTAGTAATAGATATTACATTTTAACTGGATCCGTTGCATTTTTTATAGGAATTAAGAGAGGCTTTGGGTTATGAGAAGGCTGATATACTGAGTGACGTGGTCCCCGACGCCTTCAACCGTTTCATGAATGAAGTTTTAAGCAGTGGAGACTCTTCGAATGGATATGTTCTGAACGCCGCCAATTCAGTTCTTGTCGATAGACATTTCGAACTGCTGGAGGAATACAGAAGCGACGTACAAGAGTTGTACAGAGCAGTTGTGAAAGATGTAAATTTCATGACCGGAGCTTCCGAAGTTGTTGGAGAGATCAACGCTTGGGTGAGAGAGAAGACGAATGGCAAGATTCAGAAACTTATAGACAAGTTGGATCCAAACACGGTTATGGTTCTTCTGAATGCGGTCTATTTCAAAGGAACTTGGAAAACTGAGTTCGAAAAGTCATACACAACTGAACAGTTATTTTATAATAATGGCCTGCAGTCTGCAGGAAAGTAAGTTATTTTTTAAGCTAAATTTATTTTAAAGTAATTTAAAGGTATTTTTTCTTGGTTTTAATTTTATTTGTTCTGTTTTCTTTTTCAATGTACCATTACGATTGA
>JAOUZG010025578.1:2052117-2068416 GCA_026289955.1 Argiope argentata
GTGGCTGACACACACTTGACTTTAAGATTTTAATAGTTTTTTTTCAAATATTAATTCCTTAATTAATTTTTAATGCTTTAAATAAAAATTTTAGTAAAATTTGTAATAAAAGTTGCAATCAACAGGCAGTAGCTGAATTGGTAAAATACAAGAATTTCAGTAATTTTCGCGTGAATTCGAAGAATGCGACTTCAATTCTTGCTGAAATCAATAATTTTTGATCAATTTTTTATATTAATTGTAATTATTGAATAAAAAGTAATTCAAATAAAATTTTTCTTTGTTGATCAAGATAGGAATTGATTTCAATATATTACATGTTATTATATGCGCTGATCAGAATTTTTAAGAAGTCAAATATAACCGTTTTAAGCTTTTTTTAAACAATTATTTTTGCTTGCACTGTTAAAAAATATCTACCTATTTCCAAAATTCTGCTTTACTCAATCATATTTCTTATTAATTAAGCAGGCATTTTGCTACACGTCATTAACATCGTTATGGTCAATCCGTCCGATGGGTGTATGATGAAAAGTTAAAAAAATATCTGAAAGGTAATAATACTTTGTTCTTTAAACTTCAAATCATAGGTGCCCGATACAAAGCAACGAGAACAAAAATAGTACTTTCAAAAATCAAGAAAACACCAGCGACATACAAATTGTTTATTAAATGAAAAGCACAACATAATGCGTTCAGCGAAATACAAATGGAGAGTTTATTTCGCGATCAAGACTAAAATAATGATAACAATAATAGTAATAATAATATTTAAACTATACATTCTTAAGTGTGCGTCTCTGTTTATATACTTCCTGATAAGGTGTTTATATACTATTTAAAAGAAACAGTATCTTGATTTTTAGTTGAGATATTTCCAAAGATCATCTAAATTCGAGAACGAGTCTATTAAGTCGTTAAGTCACTAAATGTTTGCCATTTAGTGATATTCAAATTCAATAAGAAAAGTATTTTAAAACCTCCCTTCTTTATTAAGATATAAATTATGCAAAAAGAACCCCGCAAATTCTTTAAATCAGGAAGAACATAAATTCTATTTAAATGTGTGGCATTTTGAATAAAATTGTAAAAAATTGATACAAAAATTATCGGATTTTCTCTTAGTACCCTCTTTTCGTCAGTTAATAACTATAAATCACTTAGATTTCCTAAATTTATCTAAATATATTCAAGAGTTATCATCATCCATAATAATATTGAGTTTTTAGTTTTGTTAAAAAACTGTGTCTGAAATTCCAGTTGCATTTCTTCAAAAGTAATATTTAGAAACTTTGAGTTCAAGCTCTCTGCAACACCCCTATTTCCCATTGCCTCCACCAAACAGGTTGCGCTTCAGCATCTAATAGCTTATGTACATCGGTTTCAAACTTGGGAATTTCAGGTTAAATGTCAAATAAAAATGAAGAGCCTTGGAACAATAGGAAATGACTAGCCTTGAAAGATATCTACATCATTTTCGCTCATAAAGGTTTTTGTAGAGTTGGGTGATTTCTTTTCTGTAAATGTCAAAGGCCCTGATCACGTCAGAACTATTATTACATTATGCCACAGCAAGTAATCAGCTGGGTTTTGATGCTTTTTTTCAATAAAATCTGGGAATAGCTTTTCCAGAAGTTATGATTAAATGATTCTTGCAGCAATATACAGCAAATCTTTTGTTATAACGAATGAATTTCTCCAAAAGAAAGAAATAAATACAATAACATTCTTAAGATTGATTTTTGAAGGTTGAATGGATGAAGGTAACTATTCTTTTGTTGAATTCTTGAACTGTGGTCAGCCAGGTCACTCGGACATTGGTTGTGTTTAACCAATTAAATCTCTCATGCATAACTTGAGTTTAAGCTTCTTCAAAAAATATCTTTTGTTAATCCTTTTATATCCTTTGTTAAAACGCTATAATACGAACAAATGTTACAACGTCATAATGTCAAGCAAAAATTGTTATGCTATAAAATTAAATGCATGTTATTTTAATAAATTTACAATATTATATTTATTTTGTACGCAAATCTGTTTAGTGAAGCTAAGGTCCATGTCATTATACTATCATTAAAGCATATTAAAGGAATTAATATTGTTACTTTTTTAGCGTAGCAAGCTCGGATTGAATGGACTTTACTTGAGGACAGCACAAACAAATTTATTTACAGCTATTTACAGGTATTTACAGGATGACTTGAGAAAGGAAAACTTCTGTTAAAAACAATCCAGCAATCAACAGCCACTAACAGCGTAAATACAAGTCTTAAGCACAATAAACACAGACTGCAAACAGCTATTGTTTAGCACAGCAATAGCAAATCCCAGCGAGCTCAATAATGAAAAGTTAACAGCAAACGTAAAAACAACTCACTATTAAAAAGCGAGAAAAGTAATCAGCCAGTTACAAAGATCCACTTCTCTTTCTAAAGGAAACTAACTGCCGAAACTACGGCAACTCGTCCTTTTTTTGCCGAGCGAGCACCCCAAAGCATGCGGGGGTTCGTGAATGGTCTAGCGGCTACCGGACTATTCTTTCGGCCAAACTAATCTGGTTGGTGCGAAGCTCCATGTCAAACGTCGCCAACGTCGGCGACTTTCTTGGCGCACGCCTGCTTGTAACAATATACTCATGAATTTTATTTTATCTCAGAACTAAAATTTCATCTTTTTCTTTATGTAATTTATACGCATAATAAGAAAAACATTCAGAAAAGGGCACAATTAAATATTTCACGAAACAATAACTATCGTTTGTACATGCCCCTTCACATCTTTAATATGAGTTAGGGTGGAAATAACTTTGAAACAAGTAATTAATAATTAGTGTCAAACACATACGCATACGAGAGCATATAAACACACATGCGCGGTTTTGATTGCAAGCAAAACGCAAATTTACAGCATAAAAATTTGTGCATCAGAGATTACTTTTTATAAAGTAGCTAGAAATCGAGTTTAGTAATCTAGAATTAAATTTCTCGTAAATGCGACATGGAAATAATAACACAAAAAGATAGAAGCAAACACTTCTATGAAATAAATTATGTATACAATGATTTGACAAAAAAATCTAGCTAGTTCTCATTTATTCACTTTTCTAAGAATTAGATGTTCTCTGAACACATTTTAAGCACATTTCTCTTTTGTTGCGCAACTATTTCCAAATTTCGTTATTTGTAAAATTGAATGTGAATGAGAGAATATATCATTTCAATTGAAAAGACATAATATAACTTTTTTAAATATTTCTTTTTATGACATTAACTAGTGCTTTTAAGGCGGGCGTCCTGGTGCAGAGATAGTGTGTCTTTCTTGGAATCTGGGTGTCGCAGGTTTGAGTCCCGCTAAGTGCATAGTTGTTCTTCTGTGTGCTATCTGTGTGGTGCATGAATGTGCCCCCCCCCTGTAAAAAGCGGCTGTGCAAGCGACTGTGATGAGTGTGTGGCTAAGCCGTACTCTTGACCCTAGTTGGCGCTACTTTAAAAGCAAGATACGCTTATTCTGTTTAAAATCACTGAAGGCTGTCAGTGCACTTGTCCATAGCAAGTGATGTTAGTAACAACAACAGCTTAACTTTATTCATTTTATGTACCTAAAATAAACATTTTTGTACAATTATGCCAAATGAAAAAAACATAGCAAATTTAATGCGAAAAATAATAAAAAAAGAAAAAAAATGAGGAATCTGACCTGACAACATTTTTAAGCATTACCATCAGGCAGTGATTCAAACTGGGGATATTTTTTTGAGATGTCTGAATTTCATCCAAAAATATTGACCGCTCGAAACCCAAAAATTTGAAGAAATCGAAGCCCTTGACAAACCAGTATCACAAAAATAAAAGATAAATTATACTGTTGAACAAACAATACAAAAAACAGTGCAAAAGACCACTCAACAATTAAACAAAAAATATCATAAATACAAAAAAAGCAAACAACATACCAGATAGCAGAAAAACATAAAAAAACTCTACAAAAAAGCAAATCAATCCTGTCAAACTCCATTCAACTCACCCGCATTCAAAGTATATACTCCCAGTAAAAGTATCTTGTAATCCTAAGTAAAAATTGAAGATCCTCAGATCCATCTATTGAGCTAGTTAGAATGAACTAAAAAGCCTATTTTTAGTTGTAAAAAAGGAATAAATTAGAAAAAAGTTATACCCTCCCTTATTAAAACTTCTGTATTGGAAAATCCATTAGTTAAGTTTTTAATGAGATTATTTGTTGCTTCTAAGTAAGAAATTTTATTACTAATTTTTTAACCCAGTTAAATGGGAAGATATTTTTTTAGATGTTAAAGTTTAAATTAGAATGATAATTAGTATCTTTAATCATTTTAAAGTTAAATTCATCCTTTTTATCTTAAATACCTTCTGTTTTACCACTAAAAATTTCGATTTTAAAATCTAGATTGATAACTTTATGTTGATTTTCATTTGATTCAATTAGAACTAAATCTTTTGGTTAACGACCAGTAACAATATTAGTATCATCTAACAAAAGTAAGCCATCAGTGTATCTCCAACAGTTTATTAAATTGTGTTTCAGAAGGCCAATGGTATCTTCTAGACAATTTAGAAACAAAAATATTCAAATTGAATCTCTGCCTGTGGGTGACACTTGAAAAAGCCAGATTCATCTTTTTTTTCTTTTTGATTCTTTTTGCATTAAACGCTATTTTTTTATGATTTGGTAACGTTCATCTGGGTTTTAGATGTAGAAGCTTAAGTTCTCTTTAAATACAATACAATCTTTTATTTTTTTCATTAGTTAGGTTCAGAAAAAACTATTTTTGATTAAATGTCATAATAATTGCAATTATGCAATAAGTTATTAACAAGGATATGATAATTTTTTTATGTGAAATCAATCAAATATTGTGACACCTTATCTTTCAAAAACATATAATAACGTCAGATAATTTTGATAATTTAAAAGGTTTTTAATGATTTTGATTTAATTCCGATATTTTGCTTTATTGCAGGCCTACTGTCATTATGAGAAGTATTCATATGCTGGTAGTTTTCTTTGTCCTCTATATTACACTAACTTCTGCAAGTACACCATCAACTGTAAATGATGTGTCCAAGGGGGATGTTCAAAAATTAGCTGTGGCCAACAATGAACTGGCATTCAATTTGCATCGAAAACTAATTTCCGGATCTTCTGGAAATGTATTCTTTTCGCCCTTGAGCATATCAGTGGCATTCGGCATGCTTTTTTATGGAACGAGAGGAGAGACAGCCCAGGTAAGGTTTTAGTGAAACTAAATTTTAAGTATACGTCATGTAGATTGTCTGAAGATAAAAATATTTTCTTCTTTTTAACGTCCTTTTAAATGTAATTTCATTGAATTCCCAAAATTCGTAAAACTCTTAATATCAGAAAAGAAGTTTATTGGGAGGCCAAGGTGAAACTTTCCTACTGCAAGATATCTGCCACTTTGTTTTCTGGCTTAAGCCTTCAAGAAACATAATTGAATTCTTATAATATCTTTGCTTTTGTAAGATATGATTCACTTACAGCTTTAAGGGCCAGTATAGCCTGGTTGATAGAGCGTTGGACTCGTACTCTTTAGGTTAAGGGTTTGAAGCTCACCGGCCAAAAGATTCCCCAAGTTTGTGGCGATTGGCGCTCGTTAAATCTGTTCGTGGTTGCAAAGTCCTCCATGTCGAGAGTAATACCACTGGGGGTACTGGGTCAGAGGTGATCGTTCTCTGCTCCAGGTCAAAATTACGATCTCAGATGAATGAATGAATTGCTGTGAATGTAGTCCGCCCCCTAAGAAGGGTTGTGACGTGTGTTGTGTAGCTAAGTCGTACTCTTGGCCCTAGATGGCGCTACTTGTAAAAACAAGAGACGTATATATCCGGCTTAAAATCTGCTGATGTATCAGCAGGGCTTGTCCATGGCAAATGCCATAAGTAACAACAACACTTACGATTTTATTAGTATTTCAGTTTGGCTGTAGAAATTTTGTATAAAAAAATTTTACAGAAAAAAATTGCTTATTTATTGTTCACAAGATTCATTAAAGTTTTAATACCATAATAGCAATTAAGCATTTTACGCTTAGAAAATAGACAGGTTAGCTGAAAGCTTATTCTTTGTCTATTAAATAAATTGTGGAAAAAAAGAAGTTAATTCAACCCCGGATATTAATTGGAAGTCAAAGTTCTTTTCTAGTTTTTGCTCATTTAATCTTTCGTGAAAAGTAATTGAGTTTTTATAATACATTTATTATTTTCGGTAATGATTTACTTACAATTTTATAAGTATCTCTATCAGACCGTAGAAATCTCTCTGTAAATATATCAACAAATTTTAAGTTTAGTTCTTACATTCTTACAGGATGCATTGTTGCTGCACCTCTGCAATGGATGATGAATCACCAACATAATATTATCAAATCTGAATCATAAAACAATTAAATGTTTTACTTAAAAGTAATAGCTTTAACTACTAAATTCATAATATTGAAATTTTAGCTTTGTAAGTATTACTTGGCATAGTATTAATAGGAACCGGTTCTTGCATAGCAGAATTTTTTAAATGATACATCAAATATCACTCTGAGGCCTATACATAATTTGAAATACATATTTTTAAGGATCACCGGGTTTACTTGAAGTGAGTGTATGGAATGAAAACAATTAGCAGGCCTCAGTAGAAAACAACAACGATGTATATTTGACACGAAGACACTAATGCAAAGACTACGAATACACAGACGACAAATACGTACAGCCGAGACGAACACTCCACAGCACACTTAAACAGACGGCAGTCCACAATAGACCACAACACACAAAGCGGACAGACAGAATCTGGAAGGAGATGGGATCGTCGGAACTTTGCTCTACTGTTTCTCCAAAAGGTTGAAATTCTCACTGACTCCTCGCTGTAGAAGCCGACTTACCACACATTACTTGACATTTCTTCCACAATAGACAACAGAACTAGACATACAGAAGTTCAGCTCTTGCCTGAGCTCCACACAAAGCTGGCACTCAAACGTTGCTTTGCTATCCTCTCGAAGACTCGCTACCTGTTTTCTACTCCAGTTCCGATTCCAGCTCAATTCACCCTTCAGCTAGAGACTACAGGCCTTTTATAACTCCCGAGAGGCGGGCCGAGAACCTTCTGGGCCAATCTGGGCGCATCTCAGTTTCTATTGGAAGGATCGTTAAAATTCTCAAAAATTCCAACAATATATATTTTGTTGCCAAAGTCACCAAATTCGTCGCCAAGTCGCCAAGCTCTGAGATCACTGATGCGGCACCCGCTCAGCACGCAACGGAGTTGTTCGTAGAACAATCTTTCGTACGATGACACTATTCGCGCTGGGAAGCAAAATTAGAGACTTGAAACAATATACAGCATTTTTCTTTTACTTTTTAATTTTTTTGTGGCTATTACATTTTGATGTAAAGAAGTCATTTTATTTTACATTACTTGTATATATTATTGATTTAACCGAAAGTAATTATATTTTACTTTCTCATAAATTATTTTCCTTATACCTTTATAGGAACTTAGACAAGTTCTAGGTTATGACAAAGCAGATTTGGAGAATGAACTCGTATCTAAAAGTTTCAATCATTTTCTTAGCCTGGTCTTGAGGAATGGCAATTCTTCAGAGGGATATGTCTTGAATATTGCTAACGCTGTTCTGGTCGACAAACGATTAGGTCTTCTTGATGAATACGGGAATACCGTTCAAGAGTTGTATAAAGCAATCGTTCGTGATGTGGATTTTGCAAGAGAAGCCCCCCAAATAGTTAAAGTAATCAACGATTGGGTAAAGGAAAAAACAAATGGCAAGATAGAAAAATTATTTGATCAACTCAGCCCCGCTACTGTTTTGGTGCTACTGAATGCTGTTTATTTCAAAGGCACCTGGAAAACTCAATTCGAACAGCAAAGAACATGGGATGAAATCTTTTACAACAATGGTATTGAAGGAAGGTATTTGAATATTTTTTTAAATAAAATTCTGTGCTTATTTGTTACGATATTTGATTTGGCCATTAGACTTATTATCCATCTCTTAAATTAATACTTGGACGATAAAAAGTGAAAATAAATTTATGAGTCATTTTTTCGAATATTCCTGCTAAGTACAGATTTTAAATGGAAGCAAAAAAATGTAAGTCATGATGTAGTATTAGTTCCATGTTCTAACAAATAAAAATAGTATTGAAATAACTTTCCATTAATTTACATTGAAATCTGATAAGAATTCATCGAGATAAAAAGTTAATCAAATTAAAATTAATTAGTTAATTAAATCCAATTAAAGAGGAGGTGTTATCTTAAATTAAATCCAATTGGAGGAAGCAATGAAATAGAAAAGGCTATAATTGGCAAATCATAAAGGAATCGTGTTCCGACACGACAATGCGAGGCCTCACACATCTTCAGCGCATATGAAACTATTGCAGCTTGGATGGGCAGTGATGTCGAATTCTCCATACAGCCCAGACCTTGCAACATCTGATTATCAGTTTTACGAAGTTAACAAAATTTCTTAAATGGTAAAAATTTCAGTTATAACTATGACCTCAAATCGAACTTAGTTGAGGTTTTGCATGTAAGGATAAAAAATTCTATGAGAGAGGGATCATGAAGTTACCAGAAATATGGAGAAAGGCCATCGAATAGAATGGAAGATATTTGACTGATTAAAATTCATTTTTTGCATAGAAAATTTGAGTTTTATTTCACACTAAAAAACCTTAATTACTTTCTTGCCAACCCAATATATTGTTGTCATATTGATCATCAAATCCTATAAATGTTCCCCTTTAAATGCTTCTAATATAACCCAGTAACAATCTTAAAATACTGATTTATTTCCAATAAAAGAAATTTATTTGTCTTATTTTAATTATTTATGTAATAATAACATATTTATCAGGCCTGTACAAATGATGCACATGACATCACGATTGCCCTACGCTTCTGTTGATGACTTCCAAGCACTAGAGTTACCTTACAAGGGTGATAATGTGAGCATGATCGTCTTGCTGCCAAACCAGAGGGATGGTCTCGAAGCCCTCGAACAGAGTCTCACTCCGGAAAAACTGGCCGACATCCAGCGAAGGTTGTACAAAACCAAGGTTGAAGTCTCTTTACCAAAATTCAAGCTGCAGTTCGAGAAGGAGCTCTCGTCAGAGATGAAGGCCCTCGGCGTCCATCATATCTTCAATGCTGGTTCAGCTGACTTCTCTGGAATGACTCCCAGCAGGAATGTGGAGGTCAGTCAAATCTTGCACAAAGCCGTCATCGAAGTGAACGAGGAAGAGAGTGAAGCAGCTGCCGTCACAGGAATTGTGATGATGCTTACTAGTGCTGCCGTTCGTCGTAATACAGAATTCAGAGCTGACCACCCCTTTTTGTTCGCTATTGTAGAAAAGGAAGGTAACATGATCTTGTTCTTGGGAATTGTAAAAAATTTGTAAGAACAAAACAGAAATTGAAAATAAAATTTGCCAAATTTATTTTTTTGTATTATTAGGTTGTTTCATTTTATAATTTTTAAAATTGCGTATTATTTAATGAACTGAGCACACACCGTCACGTTTAAGTGATCTAGTAAATATTGTTAAGAATAAACCAGTTCCATTGCTTGTAAAGTAGTTGTTCCCCATTATTACAAGAGACAAAAGTCTTTCTGGCGCAAAGATAGCATGTCTTCCTCATGTTCTGGGAGTCCCGGTTTGGGCATGGCTGTCCTTCTGTGTGCTATCTATGAGATGTGTGACTGTGTCCCTCCACCCGGTAAAAAGAGGTAAAGAGGTTGTGCAAGCGAATGTGGTGAGTGTGTAGCTAAGTCGTATTCTTGGCGCTACTTCAAAAACAAGAGACGTTTCTTTCAACTTAAATCTACTGCTGTATCAGCGGAGGACTTGACCAATATGGCAAGTGCCAAAAGCAACAACAACACAAGAGACAGAAGCCTAGTAAATGTTTCATAAGAAAATTAAGAATTTTTATCCTTGAACTAAAAACAGCAAATACATGCTTTCTTTTACTTTGTCATATCCAATTTCTATATTTGTTTAATACAGAACAAATATAGTAATCATAGAAAGTTGCAAACTCGAGATTTTTGTCGAATCTCTACGTTTTAGTCATTCAGTATTCGAAAAATACACTTTTGGAAATTGTCCGTCTGTCTGTCTGTGATAAAGCTAAATAAAAAAAAAGCTTTAAGCTATACGGTTGAAACTCTGTATACGATATTAACACTAGATATGCAGGCTTCTATCAAATTTTGAATAAAATCCGTTTAGAAGAAATTTGTCTGTCCAGCTGTTCAAATATTATGTTAACACAATAACTAGAAAACTATGAACTAGATACGTAAGATTTAACAACTATAAGGTAGATACCTGTCAAAGTTCCAGCCAAGCTAACCATGGGTTGACTGTCTGTTGGTCTGTGCGTTCAGAAATACGTAAAAGCGAAAGCACAATGGCTTTGATATATCAAATTTGGTATGGGTGGTTTCTTTTTACAACAGTTGCACTTTTGAGTCAAATATTTATTTCACTAGATAGGGAAAAATGTTTGTAAAGCACAGATTTGATTTTCTGGCATTATTAACCACATGCTAGCATTTAATCGCCAAATAACTCGCCAAGGGTGACATGAGGGATTCAATGAATATGCTAAATTCGCTCCAAAAGTTAGCATTTTGTTATTATGGTATGCCCTTGTCTTGTAGGACGTTCTCTGGTATGGCAAGTTATATTGCTATTCTTCGACAAATTTCTAAAGAAATCACTTCCAGTGGATTACTTTATGCTATGTATTGCGTTGTTCTTATATCCTTAGCACTGAAGGTTTCGATTTAGAAACATTTATGAAGGAAAGCTCCTTCTCCACTTAAAAAGTTATTCATTTTTGCAGAATAACTTTCATTTTTGAAAATTTATTTTTGCAAAAGTTTTATACAGCAAAAATTATGATGATTAATTTGTCAAAGTTGGATTTCAACAATTATTATTTTTTTAATCTTAAAATCAAATAAATTTAATTTTAAGATAAATTATTATGTATATAAATGTTTTAATGATAATTTGGGGGAGTTTTTAAGAGCTTCCCCGAAGATGCTATTGAAATGTAATTAAATAAGATATTTATTAATTAAATAAGTATTCAAAGTTTAATAACTTCGTAAGTTTTACCAGCGGAAAATTGAAATTTATTTCTTTAAGAAGTTAGTAAAAATATTAAATTTTTAGTTAGTAACTAAATATTAATAAGAAGATAGGCAGAATGTATAAAATTTATATTAATGTTTTCAGCATTGCATTAATTTACACAAATAGCTTTGAAAAAAATTTATTGGGAGCAATGACTCTTTGATGGATTTAAAACGTACTGTCATCTGAAAGTATTTATCTAAAAATGTTCTAGAAATTAACTATTGGTCAAATTTACAGAGCGAGTTCTCTATATATTATAATTAAAACCATCGTTAGTTTTTGAATAATTACTGAATATTATTATCATGTCAAAACATGATACTGTTTTGGGGATGTGGTTTTTTTACGTCAACAAAAATCCGTCGGCGAAAAATAATAATTTTACTATCTGCACGAGAATCTCAAAAAATCAGCTTTTAATAACGCATTGCCATTGTATTTACAAAAGCTCTGATTAAAAAAATGAGTTAATGACTACAACAAATAAAACTTATCAAAATGTCATTTCGAGCTCGAGATTATATGAAATGAAATAAATAGAAAATGTGATGTTTTTTTAAAACAATCAATGCGAGACAAAGTTTTTTTGGATCATTTGCGATACTAAAGTGACTCATTCAATGACGCGATTACAAAGAATATATATATAATTTAACTTGCACGAGCACACGGTGCTTGGCAGTTCAAGAAAAGATGTTCTAACATGATACATTGAAATATGCACAGCAGAATATTATTAAATTTGGAACACATTGTGAGTTTGTTAAAAACACTTAATATTGTTTGAGGGTATGTATGCATCACTTGTAGTCACTTGTTCTTTCCTTGCGCCTACACTGATTACTGTAAATTATAAAGGCATAAGGAAGTTATTCAACTAATTTTCTGAAAATGCTTGGAAAATATAGTATATATTTGAACTGAAAAATGATTATCATTAAAATGAATGCATAAGGATAAATATTTAGAAAACTGATTATTAGTGATAAGACGAGATTTAATTTATTAAACATTTCACATTCGGGCGTATTGATATAAACATATATCATCAAAAGAATCCTAATAAAAATTAGAGAAAACCTAAAAGCCTAATATATATTTATGTTTATGAACTTTGACTATCCAAATTTGTAATTTTATTCATTTTACAACACTGTAAGGAAAGAAGAAAAAGGGAAGAAAACTTATTTGAATGTGGCAGTGCGGAAAACTATCTATTCATGAGGTGCCTTTTATTTGCTAAACCCAAAACAAATGCAAAGAAACCAACACAAATACAAAAGCAGATGCTGATAACACAGAAAAAAAATGAGAATATTTATGGCATTTACACTGAAAATAGAACAGCAGGAAATAAAATGGGTACATTCTTTTAAAAACTGTATTAAAAACAATTGAAAATTGTATTAAAAAAGGATAAAAATATCAAATAGAATTCTAAAAAATAATTTAGAAAAGATAAAGAATGAAAGAAAAGCAATGCAATTTATTCACACATTAACAAGAAAACGAATAAAAACTGTACATAAATTCAAAAAGCTGAGGATATTTTCAAAAATTCATCTCACTCGATAAAAAAACCCCCACAAGGTTACCGGTAGTGCTCATTTTGTAATTTCGGTTTATTGGTTCAGTATGTTGAAACTGTTTATTACCATTAAATAGTTTTCTTTTGAAATAAATTAAGATGTTAGACTACGAAGTCATTGAAGAATTTACTGTTGCCATACACATAAAGCAAATAACTAGTGAAATTACAAGGCCTTAAATTTTGAAGAGAAGTTGTTTCGTTTTAAATTTTTGTAACAAACTCCTTAAATAGAACTATGGTTTGATGATGAGGCATTGAAACATTTCACATCCATTTTACAAATAAATTTACTATTATTTACTCTTTGTATCGTTATAATTTCATTCTTCTTCTTCATAGAAGTACTAGACAGAACTACTACAATATTTAGAAAAGCCATGCTTAAAAACAAACGGATAGCTTGAATATATGTGAAAAAATTTGTATTATACTTCAAAATACTAGTTTGTATATGTGCGTTTTCTTTTTAGGTAATTTTTTTTTCTTTCAGTAAAAACATGTTTAATATTTTCTAATTTACTGTATTATCAAAAAGATGTAAAGAATTGAGTCGCTAGTTTAAACAAACTATAAGATTTATTAAGACAAAGCAACTCACAACAGCGCCAGACTGAGAACTTACCCACACATAGAATTAAACATATAGAATTATCTAGAAAGATCCAGTTCGAATATTTAAGAAAAATATGGAGCCTTCAGGGACTCAGATAAACAATAACATTTTAAATAAGAGAATTCCGGTCTTTAAAAAATTCTCCGTGGTTGAGATTCGAACCACGGAACTGAAATACATAAATAAATACACCAAGGCAATTTTTAGTTATTCTTACTTATATGGCGATATTATGCAGATTGAATAGCAATAAGTATGAGTCAATTAGGAAAAACAATAATAAATTAGTTTAATTAGAATTTTCTCAATATAGATACATTCATTTTTTATAGTAATGTTTTACTTCGAATCTATAATAAAAGAATACGAAATTCTTAGAGAAAACCTGATTAACCCAGTTTCAATTCTATCAGATTCGCTGACTATCTCTCTCAAATATCTTATCGCTGAAAATCGTGCAATATTTCTGTATGAGCAGCACTTTTAAGTTGGTCGGAGTGATACTTTAACTCTTTTTCATAAAGTTGACTATTAGCAATAATACTCTTTGTGATTGAATCCCGATGGTTTTGACTTTGCCTTTTGAAGTTCTAAATCTTTAACTGGAAGTCAAAAGTTTTTCACTACGTTCATAAAAAGATTATTATTGCTTACATTTAATTCTAAGTGTTTTTAGTTAGATTGTAAAATGGAATTAAGATGGCTTTAATTCTAAATGTTTTTAGTTGTTAGATGGTAAAGTGGAATTTAAGATGCCTTTAATTCTAAGTGTTTTTAGCTAGATGGCCAAGTGGCATTCAAGAAGCCTTTAATTTTAAGTGTTTTTAGTTAGATTGTAAAATGGAATTTAAAATGCCTTTAATTCTAAGTGTTTTTAGTTAGACTGTAAAATGGAATTTAAGATACCTTTAATTCTAAGTGCTTTTAGTTAGATTGTAAAATGGAATTTAAAAGGCCTTTGATTCTAAGTGTTTTTAGTTAGATTGTAAAATGGAATTTAAGATACCTTTAATTCTAAATATTTTTTAGTTCGATTGTAAAATGGAATTTAAAATGCCTTTAACTCTAAGTACTTTTAGTTAGATGGTAAAGTGTAATTTAAGATGCCATTAATTCCAAGTGATTTTTTTGTGTTTATTATGTCCTTGAAGTGTGAATAAATGTTTCATCTTAAAAAATGTGGATTATTTGTGAAAAAGTGATATTATTACTCATATATAGTGGTGGTTCTGGAATATAAGGTAAGTCTAATTTCCTTATTAGAATTAGATTTTTCTTATTCATTTTTTGCTGATAAAATGATAAATATGATAACTGGAAGTCCCGGTTCGGGCATGGCTGTTCTTCTGTGTGCTGTCTGTGAGATTGTGAATGTGCCCCCCCCTGTAAGAAGGGGTAGTGAAAACGAATGTGGTAATGTGGCTAAGTCGTATTCTTGGCGCTACTTCAAAAACAAGAGACGCTCCTTTCGGCTTAAATCCACTGCTGTATTAGCGGGGGGTAATATAGCAAGTGCCATAAGTAACAACAACAACAACGGAATTATTATTATCGATATCTATCATGTTAAGCTATATATAATACACATTTTCTAGCCGAAATAGTAATTTTTCCATTCATTCAGTGAATCGACAAACGATATTTCGGTTGAACAAGGGTATCGCGTTGATGTCCCAAACGTTCGTCACTTTATTGATCTACCAGCGCAACACGAAGAAATAAGCCAATTCGAGCTTCTGAAACAATCGACAACGAAAAAAAACTGACTGCAAATTCACAGGCTTAATAATGTCAAGATCAACATGCGGCAATGATCAAAAGACTACGTTTATGTGCTAAACGATTACACGCATCAGAGTCCATAGACCAATAAGTGGCAAGAAACGAGACAACTCTTCTTAACGGAAAGTCTATTAGAGTATACATGCTCAATCTCCGCATTCCCGTTATTCCCACTAACATACCTTTTGATTTCAAACGACTGCAATTCACCTACCGTCTTGCATTATCGATGACTAACAAAGTGCAAGTTAATCAATTCAAGTTGTGAATTGAACCAATAATATCCATGTTTTTTCACATGGCCAGTTCTAAGCTGGATGCTTACAAGTCGGGCAGCCAAGAATTTTATGTTTTTGCGGAATATGGAAAAACAAAAACAAAAAAAATTGTCTACACTAAAGCACGTGAATAATAAAGTCAAGAAAGTAGAATTAATATCTTTTGCACTTCTAATTTATATGTCTAATATTATCTTCTATGTTATATATCTTTTGCACTTCTAATTTATATATTTTGCATTTCTAGTTATTATATTATTCAAATAATATATCCATTGCCGATAAGAAAATAAATACCATTGTTTCTATCATTCCTAATTAAATAAGACTGATATTTTAAATTTCAAACGATATTTTTAAAGTTAGTTCTTCTGCAGAAACAACGCGTCGAATACCAACAAGAACAAATATAAAAAAATTTAATTCAGAAATTTTCAGAATAGAGCAAATATATTTAGCCTTGAAACGTAGAGAAATGAATAATCATATCATCAAACATGACAATTCGGTATAAACCTCCACTTTCACTTTCAAAGTTATTCTTCGCGACAATTTTTAACTTCAAGCCGTCAAAACAGGGAATCTTTTTGCTTCTTAATTTTTGATCTTTTTTGCTTCTTAATTTTTTTAATGTTATCGAGGTAGAAGATACCGATTCAATGCGTGTTCAACTGAAAGATATCGTATCGTATTTCCCACCTGTTTCAAGATTAAAAACTTGATAAGATTTAAAAATACATAGTGCCAATTACTATTTTGTCTTCGTTTCGAGCAGGTAAGATATTTTCTTTCATAAATAGTCTGTAC
>JAOUZG010025578.1:2075631-2095503 GCA_026289955.1 Argiope argentata
TCTTTCACTATCAAATTTAGTCTCTAAAAATTATTCATTATATTATACTTCAAACAAGATTTCTTTCACTATCAAATTTAGTCTCTAAAAATTATTCATTATATTATATTTCAAACAAGATTTCTATGATCTCATCTGATTTTATTTGTAATAAAATGATAAACCTTATTTTAGAAAATCAAATATGTTTATAATCTACATATTTAAATATTATTGAAATTTAGATTTCTTATTCTTTTTATAACTATCACACTGGTGGGCACCTCGAGTTTGAGGATGGGAAGGTTTTGACGTGGAGGTTTGTTCTCGCCACTCTCGTGGGTTCACGAAAGGCTGGGGATCTGTCCCCACCCATCGATGATGGAACATACTTCCTTAAGGAAGGGTTGTACCGTCGCCGGTGAAGGTTTTTAGGGTTCAATCTCAGTTTCAGCCAGTATTTCTGGTGCGGCAATTTAGTCATTCAATTTTTTTGTGTGCCTTAAGGCGGGTCATAGTGGTCAATTTGTGATATCCCTTCCATAACAAATTACACAGTAGATGCTAACAATAATTTAAGACATTTTAACCTCTTAACTGGTTTATTTTCCTTACTATCTAATAAGATGATACCTTCTATTTTGGGAATATTATCTTATTTTGATTCAAATGGAAATCCATGGAATACTTGGCTTATCTACGTATTCGAAATCATTTTACTATTGAATTATAATTGTTATGAATGATTTATTTTATATTTATAATTATCACAACTCGATGCAAGTATGGCGATAAATCGATGCAAAAATGGCGTACTGGCAAACCGGTTAAGTGGTTAAATGCAAAATACTGAAATGTAGCTTCAGCATTTCCTTACTGACAACTTTTTCCTTTTCAGGAGAGTACAATTCATGCACTTGTCGTCCACTTTCCGACATGTTTCTTATGACAATTTCCAAGTATTGGAGTTGCCTTATAAAGGAGGAAACGCCAGCATGCTCATCTTTTTGCCCGATCAACGAATCGGACTTCTGAGTCTGGAGGAGAGTCTGACCCCCGGAAAACTAGCGGAGGTCCAGAGTCGACTGTCCACGAGAATGGTCAACATATCAATGCCCAAATTCAAGCTTCAATTCCAGCAGGAGCTCACCGCGGAATTCCAGACTCTTGAAGCCGAACAAATTTTTGAGAAAGGCGCCGATTTCTCTGGAATGACCCCGGACAGCAAGGTGGTGGTCAACCAAATTGTCCATAAAGCGGTCATCGAAGTGAACGAGGAAGGAAGTGAAGCCGCTGCCGGGACAGAAATTGGAATGATTGTGACCGGCGGACTTCGAGCGAACCCCGAGTTCAGGGTTGACCATCCTTTCCTATTCGTTATCGTGGAAAAAGGAAGCAACAGCAACATGATCTTGTTCATGGGCCGTGTGAATGATTTGTAAATATCCAGACTTTCGTATAAAAGTAGACAGTAACCTGCAAACAATATGGAGATGAATGTTATGGATATTAATAAATCTTGTTATTGATATAATATTCAGATTCAATGAAATCTTATTTATCTCTAATTGAAAAAATTGTTTGATTTGTTTGTCGAAGTTTATGCATGTATCCTTCATTCCATAGAGATTTTTATTATTATCATGTCAGAACCAGGTGTTATTTTGGGAATGAGTTAGACGGAAAAATAAACCGTAAGTGAAAAAAAAACCCATAGGCGAATAATTTTATTAAATAAATTTTATTATCTGAACGAATATCTCAAAAAACCAGCTTTTAATAACGCGTTGCAACTCCATTTACAAAAGTTCCGATTTAAAAAAAATAAGTTAATGACTACAGGAAATAAAACCTAGAAAAATGTCATTTTGAGTACTTGATTATATGGAATGAAATAAATAGGAAATGTGATATTTTTAAAAACAATAAATGCGAGACAAAGTTTTTTTGGATTATTTGCAATATTAAAGGGACTCATTCGATGAAACGATTAAAATGAATAAAAATATAATTTAACCCGCAGGAGCACGTGGTGCTTGGCCGTTCACGAAATGATGTTCTGACATGATACATTGAAATATGCATAGCAGATTTCATTTTCTTTTATTATTAATTGTATTCTTGCGTTTTGTATAGCAGATGGTCTTGAGATATTCTTTAAACACATGACGTTGTAAGGTAGATATTCCCTCCCTAATATAAGTCTACTGATTCATTCATTCAACAACAAAAAAACCCAAATAATTTTGGGAATTTCGAGTAATAATTGTCCTTCTGTAAGAAGAACACCTTAGCAAGAGGGACACTGTATAATAAAGTAATATTCAAGTTCCCACTCAAGTGGCCACAAAAGAAAGAACTAAATAACATCTGGAAAGACGAAAAGATAAAATTACATACTGTTGTTGTGTTGTGACTAATGACACTTGCCGTGGGCAAGCCTCCGCTGATACAATCAGCAGATTTGAAGCTTAAGAAACGCGTTTCTTTGTTTTCACACGTAGCGCCATCTAGGGTCAAGAGTACGACTTAGATACTCACACGTCACAACCCTTTTTAGGGGGCGGACTTCATTCCTGCATATTCATTAATTCATCTCAGATTGTAATTTAGACCTGGAAGAGAGAACGATCACCTCTGACCCAGTACCCTCAGTGGTATTACTCTCGCTATGGAGGACTTTGCGACCACGAACAGATTTAACGAGCGCCAGCCGCCATTACACTCGGGGAATCTTTTGGCCGGTGAGCTTCAAGCCTGTATCTAAGGAGTACGAGTCCAACGCTCTTCCAACCAGGCCATCCTGGCCCTCAAAAATCACATGCACATTTTTTAAACATATAAAATATCTTAACTTCAAACATATTTCCAGATCCTAAAGTAAGCAAACTGAAAAGGTTTAAAAACCTTAAAAAATTATGAAAAGCTGTCAGTTTACTCCATCTTATAAATACATTTCAAGCATTATACTAAAATACACATATCACTCCCACGTAGCAAGGAATCGTCTGAAACTTAGTTGTAAGGTACCTGTTTCCAATCCTGAGTTTTTCTGGTTCAAGATTCCATTCTATAAAAGAATAGTCATGATCATGGGCTTAGTGTAAGTTAAATCTGGATGAAACATCGTCCGGTTAAAGTTGTACAAAGGATAAGAGAATTTTCTTCAATGTGGAATCGTTTTATTACAGTAATAACGTCGGGTTATATTATAATATTATAATTTAAGACTAATTATAGTCTTCTAATTTAAGACCATTATAATTCTAGTTTCTTTTTGTTTAAAGAATGTGACTCACAAAATTCTATCTATCTATCTATCTATCTATCTATCTATCTATCTATCTATCTATCTATCTATCTATCTGTAGGGTGTCCCAAAAGTAGTTTATAAATTTAACATACTGGTCTCTCATATCATGATGCATAAGATTTACATAGAAACTTTCGTCCAGAAATTCAAACTGCCTAGAGGGCGATAATTGCAAGAAAATGGGAGAGGGGGAAAAACAATCATTTCAGGCGTGGATGTTGAAGAGAAGGATGAATGAGTGTAGTAACGCAGAAATAGCCGACATGCATTACGTATATGGCGCCAACTGATGGAAATGGACGAACCGTGGCATGGATGTACCTTGAGTGCTTTCCAAACAGACGTCAGCCCAGTCATGTTTTTTGCTACGCTGTTCGAGAATACCTCGATAGGTCTTATCCTAATAGCTGGATAGGTAGAGGCGAACCAGTCCAATGGCCGCAGTGATCCCCCGACCTGACTCCCCTGGATTTCTACCTGTGTGGGCACATGAAGTCCATGGTGCACGAAACACCCGTAACATCTGACATGGATTTTATCGCCAGGATCGCGGAAGTGGCAGCACGTGTCGGTGACACTCCTGGCCAATTTGAACTGGTGCGTGAATCAAAGCGCCTGAATTGTGCAACGCGTATTGTGGCGAATGGAAAGAATTTTGAACATTTTCTGTGATGTAATGATGTTTTGTAATAAAAATCATATTAACACCGCTGTCGATATCATATTTTTTTCTCCTCATAGAAACCTGCACTTATCGCCCTCTAGCGGTCTCAGTTTTAATTTTTGGACATAAGTTCCTATGCAAATCTTGTTCAACATGATATGACAGACCAGCATGTTAAGTTTGTAAACGACCTTTTGGGACACTTTGTATATAATTTCAAAAATAATAATATCGTTAGTCGATAACAATTGAATGTTTAAAATCAGCATATTTATGAATATTCAGAGTCAACTGGTATTTGCACCACCGTTATTAACCGACATTACAGAATTAAAATAACCTTATTTGAAACATTTCAAAGCCGTTAGGCATACTTAAAAATCGTATCACTTAGATATTCTTGGCATTTATAGAGCGAAAGGGACATAAAACATTTATCTTTGAGTCACATTTCAACTTTAAAATGCTCATCTTAATTTCGGATAAGCAACAAGGATATCCTCTGTTTTCTTCTTTTAATATCCCTGCCAAGTTGAGATTTTCATTTATTTAAAATCTATCAGCTTCTGTACTTCACAAATCTTGCATGGATAATATTTAATTATTTCCGAGAGGAAATTTCACAAAATGAAAATATCTGCAGAAGTTTATTTGCATATGATTTGTAATCCGTTTATTTAAGTATATAATCTTATATATATTTTATACTTAAATTTATTTAAGTATATTAAGTATATTTTATCTTATATATATTTTAAGTATATAATCAAGAGTGATAAAAAATAATAAAACAATTTGTAAAAAAATAATAAAAAAGAAATGATATCTTCTATCGTAAATTTAAAGTTATCAAGTGAGAGTATTATTATCTTTAATTCATTATTTATCTTAATTAATTTAAGTCATTAACCGATTTTAACCAGTTAGAAGTAGCATACGTAATAATAAAGCAGTACTTTAAAAAACAGGTCAACCTTTGAAAAACGCATTTGCTTTCAAAGAATAATAATAACGCAATACTAGCAAAAGCATGTAAATTTTTTTCTACCCTTAAATTTTGGGAGACATCAAAACCTCCTAACCAAAGCTTCTTCAAAACCATTCTTTGCTGTTATCATGTTCTCACATGATACCAATAAAGAATGTAACGTTTTCTTTAAACACCATTGAACAAGGACTATTAAATAAAAATAGGGGTTAAATAAATAGTAATGTTTCTAAGCATAGTAAGCTGCATAAGTATTTACCCAATATAGTTATAAATCAACTTATCTCAATTTGCTTGTGAGCATAATTATAGTATCGCAACAAAATTAACTTTTTTTCAATTCTATACTATGTTCATCTGTCACTGAAATACATTACTGATGAAATTAGAAATATTTATCATACATTAAAATCTTTAATTCATTGTCTAAAATATTGTCGAGAAGAATATGTGCTCATATTGAGATTTCCATAGTCCTCTACAGAATTAGAGAGATCCGAAATTTTAGAAAATGAAATGAAAAAATGAAATGAAAGAATTCGTTATTTTAGAATTATTCTTTGTACAGAAAATATCAGATCTGAGAAGAACAGTAATAATTTTTTTTGATGAATTTCATAAGACTTAAATCTCTAAAACATTGTGAAACAACCTTAAAACGTGAGATAATGAATATTCATATCTTTAAACCTGTGAAAATTCAAAGTTTAGAAAAACTCCACATCTGCTTATTTTTAAGAAATTCGTCGAGACTTTTTTCTTTTTAATTTCAGACTGTCACAACAGACTATTAAAAAAATTCTTCATCTGTTTTGTTACTAAATTTAGAAACTGATATCTAAGTTAATAGTGATTCACTGATAAGAAAAGTATTAAAAAATTAACAGATATCCTATCGAAATTCCAATTTTTTCACCCTTCCCATCTGTTTCTGGCAACCAAATTTCCCTCTAAATTTTACATAAAATGGGCAACAAATTCTCTGTAGTTAACATTTTGTCTTGAATTCTTCAAGGTAAGGAATTATTTAAGGTATTTTTATTGAAATGATTAATTGATATTTTAGTGAATACATTTTAAAATTTTACTTTGTATTGTTGAATGTTGATTTCGTTTGATGAATTTGAATACTCTTCGTTTTAAATTTTAAAAACTTTCTATTTCATTGAGAAATGTTAAGGTGTTTGCTTAGATTTGATGTTTAAATAAATTCCAATTTGAAATAATTGTATATATTTCGAAAATGTTTTACTGAATTAAGTAAATACTGAGAAGATAAAGTAATTATTTTAATAAAACTTCGATTATTCTGCAAATATTAGCATTCTTTCTAAGAATGACACTAACACACACATATATATTATAAACCGTGATCTATTTGGCATATAGAGTGTTGCACATAGCAATTTTGAACGACTTTACTTGGAAAATCATGGTTTCTCTCCTCTATCAAAGGTTTTAATTAACAGGATTCAACAGTTGGAAGTTAAATATAAAAAATATATAAATGGTTGACTTTTTTTCTTCAGCTTTTTTTTGAATTTTGAATATCTTTTAAAGAAAATATATTTTCCCATGTGTAGAAACTAAGTCAAACACTAATTCGATTGGTTTAGCTTAAAGTAGGAACTCTTTGCTTTTAATATAATTCTGATGAACTAGGATATATATGCTGGATACAACGGATTAACAATCCTTGTTGTCTAAAAAGTGCATTCTTTTTATTTTACTACCAGGCTTTAATAATGCGGATGTGGCTTTAGATAGCATCCTGTGAATCTTTTCCTTTCACTATACAAAAATTAAGTCTTCATTAATGAATATTAACTAGGATTAAGTTATAATTTTCTTTTAAATAAATTGTAATAGAGTTATTTATATATAAAAGATCTGAGATATATATTTGTAGTATCGACTTCCATTGGTTTCAGTATACATTTCCATTAATACATTATCTAATGTAAAAATTTGTTCTCAAATGATGTAGAAAAAATTAAATTTTTATATTAAAAGACGTCAATTGTTTTTTCATCAATTCTATTACCAGCAAAAAAGCGAATAATATTTTCTTTATTTAATTTTATTTTACTTAAATTATTTTTCAGAGCTTGCTACAAAATGAGCAATATCAGCGTGTTCGTTTCTTTCCTTGCCTTCTGGGTTGCATTTGCTTCTGCGGCAGTGGTTCCAGATTATGTGCCCAGGCACTATTTCCGGAGATTGGCGTTGGCGAACAACGAGTTGGCGTTCAACCTGCACCGGAGACTCGCATCCGGCTCCTCAGGAAATGTACTCTTTTCGCCATTCGGCATCTCCACCGTTTTGGGCGCGCTTCACTACGGAGCCAGAGGAGAGACGGCCGAGGTGAGAATCGGTGATTCTTAATTTTAAAGTGGTTCTATCATGAGCGAGTTTCAGGTACAGAAATAAATAATTGAAGGGTTCTTTATAGAGACTTGAAGAAGATGCGTAGAATTTTTTCGGACAAAAATACTTTTCCTAGATATGGTGCTCTTAAAATGAAAATTAATCTCTTCATGCTGATAGTATTTCTGAACAGACTGACAATACCCGTTTTCAGTAATGTACAGTGGCATAAGAAATAAAATATAAAATACTTGGTCTAGTCTACCCCAAGATGACCCGCCTACACGAAAGAATGCAAAACCCTGAAGGCAGCCGGGAATAAAATATGTAAAATACTTATAAAAATATAAAACACTCAATAAGTATTAAAGATTTCTTTCTTACAACAAATTGGATAAATGTAATCAATCCGTGCTCGCATGAAATAAGTAAAAGGAGTGCCAAAGATTCTATTTTCGAATCTTATTTCATATCATGGACAAGATAAAGTGTGTATATCGTGATGACAGATTATAGACTAAATACATTATCAATATATAAGAGACTTTATCATTGCTTAAAATAGTTCGGTTCAAAATATACAGAACCAAATGAAATGTGATTTTTACAATATAGAATATTGCGCCACAAAATAAAAGAATGACAGTGTGTATAAGATTCTTTGAAACAGGAGAATAGAGAGATAAGGTATGAAGTACAAGTTAAATAAATTCGAATGAAAATCTCAATAACATACAACAAATTAACCCTTCCGTCCGACTCGGTTTTACTTTCCATAGCGTTTTTTTAAGTTGTGGAAGTTGCAACGATTTTCTGGCTCCTATACCCGTGGTGAAAATGAGATGAAATTCTCTTGGTGCCCTTTATCATTAACTTCCATCATTTTTTTTAATTCTCATTTTAAAAATTTAGAGCTAAAAAGGTTAACAAAGTAAATTATCGAAAAAATCTTACAAATTATACTAAATAGCTTGGTTATTTTAATTTAAGAAGAAATTACCTTATAAAGCGATATTAAATTCGCATGATATACTATGAAAACCAGATTATTTAGATTGCATTGGATTATTGATTATTAATACTTTAAGCAATTCCCTTTTTAGAATTCTTTTCTGATTGTATTTAATTCTTCAATAAATCATTAACTAACAAAAGCAATTGTAATACAACGGTGAATACTTTCAAACTACAGCAAATATTCATAGCTCTTGTCATTGATGTCAATATATTGGGATGCATGAGCAGTTAAACACGCCGTTTTAGATTCAACATTGCAGAGCGACACTGAAAGTGCTATTTTAGTTTATTACATACGTTGGAACTGAACTATATCCTTTTTCACAGCATAATTTTGTTATGTTTGTATTTTAAACGAAAGAAAGTACATTCAATTTGTTCAAATGATATTTATTAATTGTAGGAACTGAGAGGGGTCCTGGGTTACGATCGTGTAGAACTACCGGATGATCTCGTCCACAGCACTTTCAATCATTTCTTGAGAGCCATTTTAAAGAACAGATACTCCTCAGACAGATACACATTCAATGCCGCTAATGTCGGGCTTGTCGACGAACGATTTGATATACTTGAGGAGTACAGACGCAACATCCAAAAGCTGTACAAAGCAGATGTTCGAAGTGTAGATTTCTCAGGAGAAGCTCCCAGGATCGTGGAAGAAATCAACGATTACGTCAGGAAGAAGAAGAACGGGGAGATCGATGGAGTTCTCGATGAGTTGGAGCCGTCTAGTATTTTTGTCTTATTAAACGCTGTGTACTTCAAAGGAGCTTTTAAGACCCAGTTCGAGCACGAAAGAACAAGATATGAAACCTTTTATAACTATGGATTGGAAGAAGCGAGGTAAGAAATGTGTTGATGTAATTATTAAAGATCTATTTGTTGATCAATGGATTAATACAATTCGTACAATGAATTTGGAGTCAGGCATTAGATGGTTATTTAATATTCATCAGATATGAATGATGATTATTTCATGATTGTGGACCTATTAGAATACAAGAAATGAACTTCATTTTTCAATGATGAAACTTCATTTTTGAAAAAATAGATACATATTAAAATAACTTGTCTTTTATTATCATATCATTTTTATTAATAGTTTTTTTTTGTAAAATCTCCTCCAAACCTAGTCAGAAACCTTAATACTGAATAAAAGTATTTAAAATAGAAATTATTATAGAATTTTTAAAAATTTCCCGTCAGAAATAACGATGGCTTTCTTATAAAATATACTTTAAGAGCGGTTTCTGACGGAAAGAATCTGTCCTTCAGCCTAATTGCTATTTGGCTGATGAATAATTATTGTTTCTTATACATCAGAGTGGACATTTACCTCCTTAATTCTTATTTAATAATGCTTCAAATGGCAGTTCAAAGAATTAAAGTTGTTTAAATGGCTATTAAAATAACTAATGGAGAGTGAAAGTGCTGAAAATAAAATTGTTTCAAGAATTCCTAAAATTAAATGCTACATATAAAGATGGTCTTCTTTTCAGGAGAGTGCCTATGATGCACGCCACTTCTTACTTTCCCTACGCCTCTTTCGATGAATTCCAAGTCCTGGAGTTGCCCTACGAGGGAGGAAATGTCAGCCTGATCATCTTCTTACCAAACGAGCGAAATGGACTCCGTCATCTAGAGGAGAGTTTCACTCCCGAAAAACTGGCCAACGTACAGCGACGACTCCACAGAACTGCAGTGGATGTCTCGCTACCGAAATTCGAGCTTCAGTTCGAGAGAGAGCTCTCTCGGGAACTGGAAGCCCTCGGCGCCCATCGGATCCTCGGGACTGGAGCCGACCTCTCGGGAATGACCGAGGGCAGAGACGCATTCGTGAGCCGAGTCTTTCACAAGGCCGTCATCGAGGTGAATGAAGGAGGAAGAGGAGCAGCTGAAGTGACGGATATTCGTGAAGAAGAGACAAGCCTGATTTTTGAAAAACAAAGATTCAGAGTAGACCATCCTTTCCTTTTCGCTATTGTTGAAAAAAACAGCAACATGATCTTGTTCTTGGGTCGTGTGAATAGTCTGTAGAAGCATCCAGAATTTGAAAACCAAAATCAGGACAAGCAGTTTAAGGAAGATGTAATGTCTTTACTTTTAATATAAATTTTTTAATCATACTTACTATTGGAAAATGTTTTCAGCTAATAAATATATAGTTCTTCCTATGAGAATAATAAAATATTTTTTATGTATTTTAAAACAGACTTTTTATTTTGTTAATTATTAAATCATAGGGGTTTAAATTTTATTTCTAAAAGAAACTGTGATATGTATTTATCTCAGCTTATAGTTGATCTTTATCAGAAGTAACTTTGGCATTAATTACTTAGAAAGAATAATTTTCAGTATCAAATAAAGATTGTAATATTTAATGAATTCTTTTTTTTGCACATTTGATTTCTTAGTCAATTTTTCAATGCCAGATAATTCATTTTTTATTCATGACATAAAAACTTTTGTGAAGATTATAATATAACTGAGAACAAACTAATTTAAAAAGTCTTACTAAGCGATCAATAGAAATTAAAAATTCCAGTTTGAAGAAAATTGGAAATTAATGAAAAAAAATAATACATGTATGATGCCTAAATTAATGAGAATAGCAGCACATGGAATTAAAATAAAACAGGGCAACTCAGGAAAAAAATGTTAATAATAGAATTAAAAGTTTTTAAAAAATCTAAATCTGCTCTCTCCAATTTCATATTATAATATCAGAAGATTATTATTTTAATGCATCAATTGTCTTAATTAATTTAACTCATTTACTAACTAATAAAGTTTAGTAACAATCATGTAACTATCAGAATACGCTTGCGTCAATATATGGAGAATCAGGTAGATGGCCAAGTTGCAACTTTTGTTGGTATAAGTGGCCAAATGAGATAACTATCTTTACAATTTTCAAATAACTCTAAAAGTGGAAAATTGATGCCACCAAAATGATAAATCGCCAATTTTCCACCAGTTCATTCTGTGGCTTTAAAAATCTGAAACCAATACAACATCATGTTATCACATGATAAAAAAATATTTTGACAACAATAAAAATGTAGCAGTGTTACCATTGACTTAATTTTTTGAATCGCAAAATAAATTTTTATTTTTTAATGATTTTTTAGGCGATAAATGATCAAAAGTGACAACCTTCTGTATTATTTTCTAATAACCCTCAAAGCGGAAAATTGATGCCTCAAAAGCAATAAATCGCCAATTTGTTGGCTACGCTTTTTGAGATTTCATCAACCTCAAGCCAAAACAAAATCATAATCTCGCCCTATAATAAGTAAAAAAATAATGCATAAAAGAATTAGCAATGTTTGAAGGGGGAGGGGAGAACCTAGCTTAAATGGTCACCCCAAAACTTTCTCATCTTTGTAAAATAAAGATGTTATGTGGCCTCCTTTACTTCGAATGGGTAGGTCCGTAAACATTACGAGAACAGAGATTTCTATTTTTTTAAATCTGAAAATTGTGTGTTTTGTTGACCAGAAAATATATTTAGATAGGGTTTGCTTTCAAAATATGCAGAGAGATTGCATCTTCTGTGAGAAAGTTCGGATTCGATTGCAAAGTATTAACTAGCACTCGTACTTTTTTTCTAAGCATCGATCATACCATTTTTTTGTGCAGTCTGCTTTGCCAAGAAGGAAAAAAAATGGTATTGATAGATATGATGGGAATTTTAAAATTATCCTTATAAGTGCGATGTTCATAAATTGTTCAGAGCAGTCTGAGATAAGGATTACAATAAAATGATATTGGCATCGATAGTGAAAGGCTATGAACTTATGCATAATATAAAACTAAAAATTGAAATGTTATTCTTTATTTATCATGCGAGAACTTGATGATGTTTTGGTTTGAGGTTTTTGAAGTCTCAAAATCCGAAGGCAACAAATAGGCGATTCATAGCATTTGAGGCATCTATTATTCACTTTCAGGGTAATTAGAAAGCATTTGTTTGATTGTTTTGATTTATTGCCAAAAAATCATTGAAAAATAAAAGTTTAATTTGTAATTCAAAAGTTTAAGTCAATAGCAAAGTTTTAAAAAATTTTGTTATTAAAATTTTTTTTTATCATGCGAGATTATGATGTTGTATTGGTTTGAGGGTTTAGAAACCATGAAATGAACAGTTAGAAAATTGGCGATTTATCACGTTTGAGACATCAATTTTCCTCTTTTAGGATTATTAGAAAATGGCGAAGATGGTTGTTAGGTTTGGAGACTTATCATGAGGAAAAATAATATGGCATGAATGTCCGCCATGTACCCGATTCTTGATATATGGAAAAATGTGTATTCTGATATATGATTGTTTCAAACCTGTTTAAATTGGTTAATGACTTAAATTAACTAAGACAAACATTGCCTTAAAAATAAAAAGATTAAAATGAAATCTGTCATGCAAATTTCAATGTATCAGGTCAGAGCATCATTTCTTGAACGGCCCAAGCAATACGCGCTCTTGCAAATTAAATTATATTTTTATTCCTTTTAATTGACTCATTGAATGAGTCACTTTGGTATCACCAACGATCCAAGAAACTTTGTCTCGGATTGATTGTTTAAAAAAATATCACCTTTCCTGTTTATTTCATTTCATATAATTACCTGCTCAAAATGACATTTTTCTAAGTTTTATTTGCTCTAGTCATTTACTTATTTTTTTAAAAGCAGAGCTTTTGTAAATGCAATGACAACGCGTTATTAAAAGCTGATTTTTTTGAGATGTTCGTGCAGATAGTAAAATGTTTCTTTTTCGCCTACGGATTTTTGTTGACTCCAGAAAACCTCATCATCAAAACAATATCATGTTCTGACATGATAACAATGTTCTTAAATAATAACAGGTAATTTGAGATCTCAGATTTCATTTTTTTATTTGAAAATTTTTTCTTCATAGTTTTTACCCGACAGAAATTGAGATAGATTAATAGCTATTTAATAAGAAAATAAAATTTTCTTTTATTTCAAATTCTTTAATTTTTACTATGATTTTGACAAATAAGCTCGTTTCTAACTCTATATAAGATAACTGAAAAATAAAAATTTTCTTATATAGATTTTCTTTGCCTGAAGGATTTCTGGACTGTCTAAACGATTGTTAACTCGTGGTAGAGGTGTAATTTTCTCTTATATTCCCAAATGTTTTTAACTATTTTCTTGAACTACATGAATTTTTACTAACACTATCATTATGTGAAAAGCCGAATTAGCTCTCTTTTTGATAGTATGACTGCAGGTTCAGAATTATTACTTACATTCGTTGATTTGGTATCAATGCATTTGGGCATCTAGACATGTTAAAATAACTTGCTGAAAAAGTCTATAAATCGGCATAGGAATTTTACTGGCCACCTTCAGTTTTTTCAGTGAGATAAACACTTCAAATATGCAATAAAGATTATCAAGTTATAGTTTATGCAATAAATAGGTAGCTAGAATTTCTAACATAAACTCCAAACTCGAATATAGCTAAAATTTTTATAGTCTGAAGTGAAGACATCTGTTTACTTACGTGATGCGATAAGTAAAAAGAGTCAGAGGAAGACGTCAAGAAAAGAGAAGGTTAAAATTATGATTATGTTATTTATATGTTATTTACTAGTACAGGGTGTCCAACAAGATATGCAGCGTATAGTTTTAACAGATTTGGATAGAACACGTCAGGACGAGTATTTTGTTGCACAACATGTGGAGTCCTTAAATAGAGCTTAATAGTCTAATTAATGCATGAATCTTGCTTCATGAAAACTTTAAGAAATGAGAGCTAAACCAAGTGGAAATAAATTTTTAATGAAGACTTTCAATACAATAAATTTTCGACACGTCGGTCGTTCGAACAAATAAAGTGGCGAAATTTGGAATTAAGTTCTCAATTTCCTTGACCTCGGTTTCAATTGCTGCTTTTAAGTTATTCAATATTGAGGGCTGTATAAGATATACTGCGTCTTTCAAACATTCCAGTAAAAAAAATAGAGTGGGTTAAGATCCGGGGAGGAAGGTGGTCATTCTCTACTATTATTTCGAACGTCATTTATCCTCTCATTGGTAACCATGAATTTGCATAATGACCTTGGGATGCTCTCTATTGGACATTCATCGAATATATCGTAATTTGAAATACGAACTCTCAGATTCATAATTAAAGTTTTTCGTGTAATTTGACTGTGACATAATATTAGGGGAACCCACATGCTATATACGATCCTAAAAATAAAAAAAGAGCAAAGAAGGTATATATAAATATGTTTTACATAAAAATGTTTTTTTTAAATCTTCAATTATTTTAGGATAAAACAGAAACTTTTATCCTTGAAACGTTGAGGGTTAAATATTTACATCTTTAAACTTGTCAAAGTCTAAAGTTTGGGATAAATTCTTATCTGTCTATCCCTATCTAAAAACAATTCACCAGACAATTTTTTTCTTTAAACCGTCATAACAGAGGAATAAGAAGTGATTTCTGATCTTTTTTCGTTTCTAAATTTGGAAAATGATATCTAGAAAGAAGATATTCTGAGTGTTGCTCCGAAAGATATGGTATCGGAATTATGATTTTCCACACCTGTTTCATCGAGTAGAAATTCCTTTCGAAAAATATACAAAATTGGAAAAAAAATCTAGTAATCGATTTTTAATGTCTTTTTTCGGCTATTTGAAGTGTTACTCAACTTTAATATTCAAAAACTACTGCGTAGATAACTGCAAAATAGCTTTTTTTATTTCGGTATTATCTGGATATTTAATTTCTATTACCAGAATTTGATATCTATCTAAAATAAGTCAACTTATCAGAACCATAGTTAATCAATCTTTAAAAGCTTTCTACTAATTTTACATAGACCGGAGATTTAATATTATAGTTTTAGTCCCTTTTTACGTGTTGTTTGGTCAGTCTGGAAGGGGAGGAGGTAGACTCACAATACTCGCATTTTTCCTCGTAGGGCTAGCCATTAATAGAAGCTCTCAATAAAATCAGCCGAGAACAAAGAGTAAAATGAAATGCACAAATTTTTAAACATATAAAATATTAAAATAGTTTATTAGAGCATCCGTAAAATATTTCCAGATGCTATAATGGACAAATATTAAATTTATCAAAAATCATGAAAAGTGGTCAATTTACTCCATCTTTTATGGTCTTCTAAACCTTATGCAGGAGCAAAAGACATTATTAAATTTTGCCTGTTTTTATTCCTTGTTTCATTGGTCATTAACTCACAAAATTTTCTTGGTACAGCGTGCACAAAATTTTCTTGGTTATACGTGCTTAAAAATAAGCACGTATAATAACATCCTGAGTTTGAATACAGCATTTGCCTAAAGTAATCTAACCCTAGGAAATATATCCTCCTCTCATATTTCTTGTGCGCTTCCATTATATTATACATTTCGTCTTTGATTTTGTCATGCCAAGAAAAGACGTGTGAGTAAAATTGTAACCTTTTCTCCTTCAACGATTGCTACGTAATTTTTATACAGTTCTAAAAATTACTTCTCAAAGTCATCATTAAAATTTCATTGATCTATCTTGCTGAGTTATATAGCGTTCAGATATATATGAATGCACAGAACAAACAAACAGTTAAATAGTGGATAGATAGTTAATAATAATAGAAATAAATAATAGTGGATTTGATATGTTGTATGCTTACAGATGGTTTGTTTAGATGAAAAATAGCAAAATACGTCTATCTAGTTCAATTCCATTCAAGAAATTGTGATCATGAAAATATAAAAAAAACGCACAAAAAGATTAATTTCCATTTTGCTGATTTCATACAGGAATTTGACAACTCTATACATTGTAATATAATAGCCATTAACCTGATTTCACGATCTTATATCTTAGCACTTCTTAATATTTAAGTTAATAAGCGTAAAAAAAGAAATTGTGAAAGGAAATTATAAATTTAATACGATCTGGAAGTCAGAATTCTGCCCTCGGATGCTCAGGGGGCTTTTGTCCACTGAAGCTACGGTACCTTTTTTAACGTAAGCAACATTTTTCTGTAACGATATCATCATCATCATAATTGCAACTTTGTTTCACGAGTTTTATACCAATTGATACATTTTGATTGATGGAATATTTTTCGCATCTTCTTTAAATTCATATATTTCACAGACGGATAATGAGTATTTATATTCTTTCCTAGCTACAGAGATAGGGACTATCACAATCCAAGACAAATTAGAATGTATTCTTCCAGTTACACACCATTATCATTATTCTTTTCATTTACACATTTCTATTCATAAAAATTTAAATCGATCATTTTTTTATTAAATTTTTATATATATATTAAACTAGCTCTTACCCGCGACTTTGTACGCATGAAAATTTTGAGGTGTAAGATTTTTGTGTGAGAACTGACAGCCTAATCACAATTTAAAATGTTATCAAAACCGTATGCATGCATAAACTTTCAACGTCATTTGGAGCAAAAGACGTGAATTTTAAGCACCAGTTGGTGTAAGGCAATGCGGATTAGAAAATATTAATTTCAATTAATCTATTTTATTTTTATTCAAAAGCCCTTCTGAAGGAATCAAAAGATCTATTAATTAACAATATTTAATTTTAAATTTATCATACACTACGAAAATAAACAGAATCGTTTGAAATAAAATGTCGAAAACATGTTACGTCTAACCTCATTAGCGTGGGGGGACTAATTAAAAGCTATGTACTTGAAACTCTAAAGGTACTCTTAAAAATTTAATCGAAATTGATGAAAATAGGCAAAAGGAATAGTTACAGCAAGAAAAAAAAATTAAGAGAAATGAACAGGAAATATCGAATTATATTAACACAAGAACAGTGTGAGAAAAAAAAGTTAATAAACCATCCTTTAGAATAGTAAGATAATATTAAAATGGAAAACGGAAACAGAAAAATAAAAACAAACGATTAGATGTTTTTAAAAAATTTTTTTTGTTCTGGTGAAAATGGTTTTCTGTCGGGAAATCCTACAATAAATCACAAAGAATTTCCTTATATAGGATAATGTTAAAAGAATACTGGAAATAGAAAAATAAAAACAAACGATTCAAAAAACTCAAGTAGATGTTTTCAGATTTTTTAAAAAATTTTTTTGATGGAAAAGTTAGTTTTTCATTAATAAAAGATTAATCACTCAATTAACTGGAATAAAAGTTAGCCTATGTTCTTCTGTAGACTATAATCTATCTCTGTGCTAAATTTCATCCAATTTCCTTCAGCTGTTCTGGCGTGATTGAACCCCATCATCCAACCATACAAACTTTCACATTTATAATAGTAGTATAGATGAACTGAGAGTTAAACATTTTAAATAGTATCAAAATTATTTTATATGTGTTTTGGGATTTTAAAAAATATTTCGTTTAATTTCTTATAATATTATATTATTCCTTTCACTTTAAATATTAACTCTGATATTTTGCAATGAAATTTGAATACCAGCAGATGTTTAACTGAAATTATTTTAACATTAGAGTTACGTTTTTAGAGTAGCGGGTTCGGATTGAATGGACTTTACTTGAGGACAGCACAAACAAATTTATTTAGTTTATTTACAGATATTTATAGGATGGCTTGAGAAAGGAAAACTTCAGATAAAAACAATCCAGCAGTCAACAGTCATTTACCGCCTAAATGCAGGCCTTACGCACAATAAAAACAGACTGCAAAACAGTTATTTTATAGCGCAGTAAACAGTAAGACACAGAACGTTAACAGCAAACGCAAACACAGCTCACTAATAACAAGCGAGAAAGTTAATCCACTAGTTCAGCGAGACGTTTCTCTTTCGAGAGGAAACTGCCGAAACTATGGCAACCCGTCCGTTACATAGCTGAGCGAGTGAGCGCGTGGAAACACACGGAGCTTCATGAAAGATCCAGCGCCTATCAGGCAATTCTTTTAGCCAAATTAACTCGGCTGGTACCAAGACTTTTCACAGACGTCGCCAACACCTTATCCTACGGCGGGTTTCAGCGGCGTTCGCCTGCTTATAACATTATATTGCTTAATTTCAAAAATATGCACAGAAAAAGAAATTAATATATGTACAAATTTCAATTCCATTTATTTCTAGTCTTCCTGTTTCATGAAACTAAAGGTAAAATTTTACAAAGATGTACATTTTGAATTAATGGCCAACCAACCTATGAAAAACCTATCTTCAAATTAAAATATCTGATCGCTAAAAATAATAATTCGATGAATAAATAATAATCTTAGCGGGAAAGATTATTATTTATTCATCCCATTTGCTATGACCAGAATTACCATCGTTGAATTTTGAAATTCTTAATGCATAAATTACAAACTGTTTAAGAAATAGTCCGATGGCTATGTGTTGAAAAGTCAGCTCATTCGATAATGAAATATTACGCTTTATTCCCCAAGAATACACTTACCAGGGTTAATAAAAACAGAACTGAAATGAAGGAAATCTAAAGAGTAATACTTGTAGAAATCAACAATACATAAAAAAATCAGTCGTCAGCAAATCAACAGTTAATCAACAGCAAAAATCCAGTAACTTTCAATACAGTATCTCTCAATGTAATAAAACTTGAAATAAAAATTCAATCTTGAAGAGGCACTTCGCCTTTTAAAATTCACCTACTCACCATGGAATTTTCTAGAACAATCTTGAGATCACGGATCTTGAATCTTATACTTTTTAGAATCTTTATATTTCTTATCAAAATCAATAAATTATTATTCAACGTCCATGAACAATATTTTAGTATTTATTAAGTATTGTTGTTAATCACTTTTTCAAGCTCTCAAACTAATTTACTACGATAAACGATTTTTAAGATTTATTTTAACACACAGGGAATTCAAAATAGTTTCTAACTTTTCACGACTATTGAAAAGAAACAAAGCAGTCTACAACTATTTTGAGCATTATAAATCAAAAATAACAGTTGAAAGTTTAAAATTATCACATTTGTGAATAGTCAGAATTGTCTTTAAATCAAAGTTATGAGGTGACATTGACGAATTAAGAAGTGCATACCTGCAGTTTTCAAATCCATCAGACATAAAACAGTGTAAACTGAGTTAACGTATCACATCGCTATTTTTTCGGATTTCTGGAGGGACTAATATAGGACAGTTATAATTGTATTAGATTTCCACTTCCAACTATTAATTTTAATTTTGGACAAGCAACAAGATTGTTCTCTGTTAATCTTTAAATATATCTGCAATGTTTGGACATTTATTAATGTAAACTCTTTTTATAAGCTTCTATATTTCATACATCTTTTACGGATATAATCTTATTTCTTTCGCGAGAAAATTTCTTTGAAATGAAATATATACTGAAGATGATACGAATATCATTTATATTCCGTTTATTTAAATTTCTTTGTTTTCATAAATATCCACGATTGCTGAAATAATGAAGAATTATTCTAAAAAAACACTTTTATTTTTGATAAGCTTTAACCTTTTTGCTGAGACTGCGAATAAAAATTTTAAGCATATATTAATAAATATATAAATAATACTTAATTATATAT
>JAOUZG010025578.1:2125503-2142582 GCA_026289955.1 Argiope argentata
ATATATATATATATATATATACTGGAGTGACAAAAGTCATGGGATAGTAATATGCAAATATAGAGATGGTAGCAGTATCGCAGCGAAAAAGTATAAATGCGCAGTTCGTTTTCCAGAGCTTTCATTTGTGTTCAAGTTATTCATGTGAACAGGTTTTTCGTGATTTATGGCGGCACGACGAGAATTAACAGACTTTGAACGTGGTATGTTAGTTGGAGCTAGACGCATGGGTCATTCCATTGCGGATATCGTTAGTAAATTCAACATTCCGAGAACCGATCATTGACTGGAAATGGTTATGTTCAGCTGCTTGCAGATCACATGCAGCCATTAATGGACTTCATGTGCCCACACAAAGATGGGATTTTTATGGATGACAATGCGCCATGTCACTTGGCCAGAACTGTTCGCGATTGGTTTGAAGAACATTCCGGACAATTCCAGCGCATGATCTGGCCACCTAGATCGCCCGATATGAATCCGATCGAGCATTTATGGGACATCCTCGAAAGGTCCGTTCGTGCCCAAACTCCTGCACCATCCACACTTTCAAAATTATAGACGTCTGTATAGACAGCATGGCTCGATATTCCTGGAGAGGACTTCCAACGACTTGTGGACTCCATGACACGTCGAGTTGTTGCATTTCGCCGGGCAAAAGGAGGACTGTCACGACATTAACAGTCATCCCATGACTTTTGTCACTTCTGTGTATATATATATATATAATGATAATTTTTTTAAACTTTTTATTTTTAATTTTTCTGGATGGCAAACAAAGTTTTGCACCTCGACCGATTTTGAGATGAAAATACAGCAATGATGTCAAAAATCTTCGTTAACCCTTTAAAAACGCATCTGCTGTCAAAGAAGCATACGTAATAATAAAGCAATACTGGTAAAAGTAGATTAACCCTTTAAAAACGCGTTTGCTGTCAAAGAAGCATACGTTATAATAAAGCAATACTGGTAAAAATAAACAAATCTTTCAAAAACGCATCTGTTGTTAAAAAGGTATACGTAAATTTTGGAGGCGTCAAAACCTCCTAATCAAAACAACATTACGTTCTCACAGGATAATATAATATTTTCTATTGAAAAAATTCAAAAAAATTATTATGTTTTACACTATCTATATTATTAATCCAATAAATCGGTTTTATTTTAAGGTTTTATTATTAAGGAGATCCATTCAAATCAGGGCCACACGGCTAATTTATAAATATTTAGTAAAAGCAACATATCTTTTAAAAGGATCTAAATGGTAAATGATTATATTTTATCTCGATTCAATAAATACTCTCATAAGTGACGAAATTTTCCATTTAACATAAGTCCCCTGCTTTGGGAAGTAGATTTAACAAAATGTTCTTGAAGCACTAATATTCTCAATAAAAAGATATTTACTGCAATCTATTGAATCAATTATTTAAATTAGCTGATTTATGAAAATTTGAATATCGCCCTTCAATGAAAACGGGTCATTTTAGTTTCTTCACAAATCGTCTTAAAGAAAAGGCGCCAATCAGCATCCTTTTTCAGATGGATTGGTATAAAATTATGAAAATTTTGATTACTCCGAAATTTTAACATTCAAAATTTCATACATAGGTTTTAGTAGATCGTAGAAATTAGAAATGTTCATTTATTCATTTAAAAATAGGTATACGCATAATATTTCTTCGGTTGTTATTCCTTAGGACCAAAGAAACTGTATTCAATTTAACCTTTGTTGACCGAAATAAAATATTGTTTTTGACATTATTTAAATCCTTTTGAAAGCAAAGCTAAAAACTGAATTTTATGTTGAATCTAAGAAATTTTCGTTGAGTTATTCTTTGCGATATCACATAAATGATGAAAAATATTTTATAGTGCACATAAGACTTAAATATCGAGCTGTTCTGTTTCCTATGCTCATGTTCAGTAATAATAAATAAATAAAAATAATAATGATAAATAAAATAAAAAGCTTGATTTCATTAAAAATATCTAATTTTAAATTGTAGTGAGCAGTAATATCGGCGAACCGGCTGGTTGTCGAAGGCGGCTAGTAAATAACGTATTATAAAAGTAATCACTCAATGTATAGTTGCAAATCAACTTGCATTGCTTTGCTTTTTGCGTATAGTTATTTCCTCGGTAAAAATATTTAATCATTCTTATAAATTGCTCATCTGTCAATGAAATTCTTTACAGATGCAATTAAAAATATTTATTAAATATTAAATGAATTTATTCTTTATTGAATATGTTGCCTTATTGAATATATTGTAATCATATTGAAATTTTCATAATTCATTACGAAATGATGCAACTGAAATTCTGGAAAGAATTTAAAGAATATAAGAATTTAATTTTTTTAAAGTTTTTTACAGTTTCCGGGAATTATAAAAAAATATTTCAATTTTTTTATAAATTTCATAAGATTCAATTCTCCGAAATATCAGTAAATAACTTTGGAACTTGGGATAATAAATATTCATATCTTTAACCCCTGTGAGAGAGTTTAAATCAACATCTGCTCTTTTTTAAGACTTTCCTCTAGACAATGATTTTTTTTGTCTTAGTCAGTCCCAACAGACTATGAAAAAAATTTTATGATCTATTTTGTTACTAAATTTGGAAAATCATATCTAAGAAAAATGTGATTTTTTGAATATTGCGTTAAGAGATAGCCTATCGAAATTCCGATTTTTTCACCCTTCCCATCTGTTTCTGGCAACGAAATTTCCCTCTAAGTTTTAAATAAAATGGGAAAAAAATTCGTAGCAGTTAACATTTCGTCTTGAATTCTCCAAGGTAAGGGTTTTTTAAAGATATTATGATAATAATTCATTGATTTTCGAGAGAAAATATTTTTGAACGTTGCTTTTTATTATTGTGTATTGATTTTTATTGAGAATTTTGAATATTCTGTAAAGTGCTGTCTTTTTTTTCTGAATTTTAAATAGTTTCCCACCGTTTTATAAATGCCAGGGTTCTGAAAATCTAGGTATTTGAATAAATTCTATAAGTAAAGGTTTAGTAGAAACAGTACTAATTTTAATATAAATTCAATTAAAACTTTAATAACTGATATTTTTTGTACAACTAGCATATGCTTGTGAAATACAATGATATTTTTTTCGGGATTTGGACTCAGCCATGGGATATTTGAACTACATGAATTGAAAGTTTTAGAGTCTCTCCAAAAGCAGTAATATTAAAGATTAAAATTCAAAAGTTTGAAAAAGAATAATTAGATGAATTCATGGCAGTAATCACTCCAAAAGCAGTAATTCATCTTTTTCAACAGAAATTATTTTTTAAAAGGGCATGCTTCCATACGTAGAAACTAAATCAGGTGGTACCTATGTCGGTTTCACTAATAGAAATCATTTTTTACATTTAAATTAATTCATATAAATTAGAATGGATATCCTTGATTTAATGCGTTAAAAGCTATTATCATCGTCAAAGATAAAAGGGACACTTTTTACAATTTTACCCCAGGATTTAATGATATTGATTAAGATTTGGTGTAGAAATATAAGCAATTTTTTTTTTCTTTCGCGATACTAAAATAAAATTTTCAAATAAAGTACATTCGCATTAAATTAAATATTCCTTTTATATAAACTATAACTACTGTCATTTGTTTTCACATTTAGAAAATATTTCCTGTGATACTTGTTTTCAAATGAAGTATAATGATTTAACTTGTAAAATGAATTATTAAAAACTATGAATTATTCTTGAAAACAACGGAATAGCAAAATCAAGATATTAAGAATTATTTCATTTGCATTTTTTATAGCTTCTTCCAAAATGAGCAATTTCAGTGTGTTTAGTGCTTTCTTTGTCCTCTGGGTTGCATTTGCTTCTGCGGGAGTGATCTCCAATCCAGGTTATGTGCCCAGGGAATATTTCCAGAGATTGGCGATGGCGAACAACGAGTTGGCTTTCAACCTGCACCGAAGATTCGCGTCTGGCTCCTCAGGAAATGTACTCTTCTCGCCATTCGGCATCTCCACCGTTTTGGGCACGCTTTACTACGGAGCCAGAGGAGAGACCGCCGAGGTGAGAATCGATGATTTTGAATCTAAGGACATAAATAGCTGAAGTTTTATTAATTAAATTAGAAAATTAATTGATTATAATTGATTGTAAGGTCTTCAGTATATTTATTAATTGTAGGAACTGAGAGGGGTCCTGGGTTATGAGAAAGCCGATTTGCCAGACTATCTCGTCCACAGCACTTTCAATCATTTCCTGAGAGCCCTTTTAAAGAACAGATACTTCTCAGATAGATATACATTCAATGCCGCCAATGCCCTGCTTGTCGACGAACGATTCGAAATGCTTGAGGAGTATAGAAGCAACGTCCGGGAGTTGTACGGAGCGGATGTACGAAGTGTGGATTTCTCAGGGGAGACTCCCAGGATCGTGGAGGAGATCAACGATTACGTCAGGGAGAAGACGAACGGGAAGATCGATGAAGTTCTCGATGAGTTGGAACCGTCCACTATTTTCGTCTTGCTGAACGCTGTGTACTTCAAAGGAGCTTTTAAAACCAAGTTCGAGCAGGAAAAAACAAAGTATGAAGCATTTTATAATTATGGATTGGAAGAAGAAGCGAGGTAAGACATTTATTGTAATTATTAATCGTATATTTATATAACATTTATAAAAACTCATTGTTCATTTGTAAATCAGTCTAATTCATAAAAAAAAATTTCAATGAGTGTTAAAATATTTACTCTTTTTTATTGAATATAAGAGATTCATGAGAAGAAATTTTGTTTTTGAATATTATTGCTTCTTTAAAGGGAGATCATGATAAGTTCAAAAATAAAAAAAGGAAATTTAATCATCGAATACTTACAGAATATGATATTTTCAGAATACATTAAAAAATATGTAGTTTTATATTTATAGAGATTAAATATGAGTACGCTTTTTCTTACTCAAAAAAACGATGGTAAATATTTTCAATAACATATTGTTAGTGTGTAGTCATGAAAATTGTATTTCACTAAAAATAAATTCGCACCACTAAAAACTTAATAATTAATAAAAAACCTAATAATTGTTTGGGAATACAATGAATTTAGTTTTTTGGGGGACACACGCATAACAGTTGCAAATAAGTGTCTCATTTTTTCAATAATAATTACCTTCAGAGTTAATGATAGCAATTAAACAGACAACTGGAGGAATCAGTAATTTTTAAATTCTGTTAAGTGTCTTACAAATTTCAAATTAAAATCTTTTATTCTAAATTATTTTTAATAAACATGTGACCAACCTGAAAGTTTTTAAAAATTTTATATTCTATATTGTTATTCTTAGACTAAAAATTGAAATATATATATAAAATGTCAGAAATTACAATTATCCACTTTTCAGGAGAGTGCTTATGATGCACGCCACTTCTTACCTTCCCTACGCCTCCTTCGATGAATTCCAAGTCCTGGAGTTGCCTTACGAGGGAGAGAGTGTCAGCCTGCTTATCTTCTTACCAAACGAGCGAGATGGAATCCGTCATCTAGAGGAGAGTTTCACTCCCGAAAAACTGGCCAACGTCCAGCGACGACTGTACAGAGCTGCAGTGGATGTCTCGCTGCCGAAATTCGAACTTCAGTTCGAGAGAGAGCTCTCTCCGGAACTGGGAGCCCTCGGCGCCAATGAGATCTTCGGGACTGGGGCTGACCTCTCAGGAATGACCGAAAGCAGGGGCGCATTCGTGAGCCGAGTCTTTCACAAGGCCGTCGTCGAGGTGAACGAAGGAGGCAGCAGAGCAGCTGATGTGACGGATGTTGGCGAAGAAGATACAAGTCTGATTCATGAAAAGCAAAGATTCAGAGTAGACCATCCTTTCCTGTTCGCTATTGTTGAAAAAGGCAGCAACATGATCTTGTTCTTGGGTCGTGTGAATAGCTTATAAGAGCATTTAGATTTTAAATGTCAAAATACGGATGCACAAATTGTAAAGAGCGTGCAAGGAATTTATCTTAATGTGATTGTTTAGATTCTTGTGTTTTTTTATTGATTTTAATTACTGAAAGTATTTTAAGATAAGTAAAGATTATAATTCTTGATGCAAGCAAAGGATTCTTGATGTTGATAAATTCTTGATGTAAGTAAAAGATATAATGTTTGAGTATAATAAAGTCTTTTCCTTTATATATTTTATAGTTGTGTATTTTTCCCCCCTTTTATGAAGTAAAACTGACTTGAATTTTATGAAGAACAATACTTGGTATGTGAATGCTTTAAATCATAGTTGCAAATGATTTGAAGCCATTTTATGATTATTTGGTTGGATTAAATATCATCTCGGTATATAATAAAAGATGTAGTATATACTGAACTATTTTACTCTTATTTAATTTGCATCTGCGCATTTGCAAAGCTGAATATTTAAAATCGATTCTTTATTCGCTAACATCCAGAACAATCGGAAAGATATTTAAATTTGTCGAGAAAAAACAACTTCAAATGGATCATCTGCAGTCCTTTAGATGCAAGATAATTTGAAATAAAATATTATATCTATAATGTATTACATTAAAATATATGAATTATAATACATCCGTTATACATGAAAATGGAAAACGAATAGCAATAAAAAATAGTAAAAAGAAAGAGTGCATAGAAAAATTAATAATGCATGAAAAGAATATTTAAGAATTTAAATAAAATAAAATACAATATAATAAAATAATGAATATGCTTAGAAAGGAAAAGGTAATAAGGCATGGAAAGAAAAAAAAGGAAAAGAGTTTGGATAAAAAAATAACCATAAAAATAATAAAATAAGGGAGATTCTGATATAGGATAAAATAATAACGCATGAAAAGAAAAAAAAAAGAATATAAACAAAATAAGAATTATTATAAAATCTAATGAAAAATATTAAGCTTAGAAAGTACAAATCAATAATGCATGAAAATAAAAAAGAGTCTATATAAAATAAAAATAACCATAAAAATAATAAAACAAGGAATATATTTAGAAAGGAAAAATTAATAATGCATGAAAAGAAAAAATAATAATAAAATAAAAATAACATTATATGAAAAAGAAAAATAGCAACACAAGAAAAAAATAATGCATGAAAAGGAAAATAAAATAGAAATAGCAACTCATGTGGACAAAAAGAAAAGTGCGGAATACGAAAACAGTTTGTAACAAAAAAGTAAACAAAACATAAAAATTGATTTTGTGCAACCGCAAGAGAAGTTTGTTGCACTTTACGATTCATAAGTTTCAACACTTTAAACAATTTAGAACTTTTGAACATGCAAATAAGACTTCGGACGTAAGTTATGAAGTTAGACGATTCATTAACCAATAAGCAAGAAATTCAAAAAAAAAGTTATTTATTTCCGATGGCAATATACTATTTCAGTTGCTCAATACTTGTGGAGAATTCGTATCTGAGTTCGATAAAAAATACTTCTGATGAATTCGTATTTTAGTTCAAGAAAAATCAACAAGAAGTATTAAAAAATTGATATAGTTTATGATCATTATTAGATAATAAATTAAAGATGTTAAAGTTTTACGGCGAATTAAGGATAAAAAATAGGAAATATGTTAAAATTAAAAAATCCCCTGTTGTAATGTATTAATAAAAAATTGCATTTAGAAACTATTGTTGGTTCTAGAAATTTATTATTTTAGAAATATAGATCATTTTTTTGATATGGAGGAACGTATCCAAATCAAAATCATTATTAACTCAAATAGCAAAGAAAAAAAAAGTAATATAAAAAATTAAGTCAATTTTTACTTACGTTAACAAGGGTTACTTAGATTAGGTAATGATGTGTACATAAAATTTATTAATTAATACAGCAGTTGAATTTAAAATAAAAGAAATATAATCCCTCACCCTTTCTTAAAACGCAATATCAATTTTAATCGCAGTTAATTTTTGATAAATATATAAATATACTAACAAACATGATGGTAGGATTTTAAACAGCAGAAAATGGTTTTTTCTTTAGAAAATATAGCTCCTAACATGAAATGTTATTTTAGAATACGAATTTACTGTAAATAAATAAATAATAATATCATCTACTTAAATTTTAACTAGTTTTTGTGCTACGTCTATCCCTTCAGGGTTATATGAGGTATAAAAATATTTGATTAATTTCCACAAAATCTAGTTTTAAATCTTTTAAAAAGCATGAATAAAAATGTGATGCATCAAAGCTGCGATGCGAGCTAAGTTTCCTTTGCTAAATTATAAGAATTTCAATTCCAAAATAATTTTAAATTTTAATATTGTTTAAAATTATATCAATTCTGTATAGTATTTTTTTTAAAAAAAAAAAAAGAAATATTTTTTATCATGTCAGAACATGATATTGTTTTCGAGATGAGGTTTTTAGTGTCAACAAAAGTCCGTTGGAAAAAAAATATAAAAAAAGCATCTCAAAAAATAAGCTTTTAATAACGCATTAGCATCGCATTTACAAAAGCTCTGATTAAAAAGAATAAGCTAATGACTACAGCAAACATAGAAGAATGTCATTTTGAGCACGTGATTATATGGAAGGAAATAAATATGAAATGCGATATATATATTTTTGAACCATAAATGCGGGACAATGTCTTTTTGGATAGTTTTCAAAACTAATGACTCCTTCAATGAAGCAATTGAAATGAATAAAAGTATAATTTAACTTGCACGAGCACGTGGTGGTCGGTCGTTCAAGAAATGATGTTCTGACAAGATACATTGAAATATGCATAGCAGGTTTCGTTTTAATCTTTTCTTAACTTGTTTTTTTTTCTCTTTTTTTTGGAAAAAAAAGGTTTATTTGCGGACGTTTCTTGAATTTTGATAAAGAAAGAGTAAGACATTTTTTGTTGAAATTGAAGTAATGGGTTTACTCACCTCGAAGAGGATTACATTTGCAATTTACTCCCTTTCTACATGGAAATACCCATGACATGAGTTTAAGTTTCTAAATAATATAAATTTTTTTTGCAAAATAATTATACTTTTTAATATTATATAAAACTTTCTCAATTCAGGGCAAAATCAAAAAGCAAGAATATTTTTCACAACTGATTTCTATGAAAGAAAAAAAGATGTTTCGTCGATAACGATAATAAAAGAGTAAGATCCTTTTTCTTGAAATTAAAGTAATGTATTTACTCACCTCTAAATGGGTTACCTTCAGGATTTACTCCCTTTCTGCATACGTTTACTCGATGGAAATACCCGTGACATGGGTGATAATTCCAACCCGTCAACACAGACCGTCAATAGACCGGAGCCTGATCATATTTCGCTATGAACGCAACAACTACTGCGTCAGAGAGGGGTGGTGATTGTAGCTCGTTGAATCAAAAGTTGAAGTAGTGCATGCAGTTTTCAATTTTTTTGGCCACCTGTTCCTACGAGCGAACACTACATAAAAAGGAAAACTGGTTCCATGTTGCCTGTGTCTCACCTTGGACTCCAGCAGGTAAGGTTCTTTAGTAAGCCTTGTTTTCATAATGAATTATTCCGCTATCTTACGATTAAATGCTTTCGTTTATTCAAATGTAGATTTCTTTTAATGTACCAGACTTTCTTTTTATTATGATTTAAAGAAACAAGTTATATTTATTTTATATTTGTACTTATACGTTATTATTAATTTATGTGATATTAATACGGGATTACTAATTATTATTTATTTCATAGTTTTATTTATACATGCTAATATTAATACATCTAGTTGAAACAATTTTGAATTGTTTGCGCGATTTATTATTTTTAAGAACATATTATTTATTTATTTGATGATACGTATACATGCTTGTCATAATTTATATTCTAAAGCGAAAAATTTTAAAAAATTTTCATTAGAAAATAATCTATACTTAAAATAAACAGAGAAAAGAAATAGATCCCCTGCCAAAATAAGTGTACTGAATATCATGTTACTAGAACATTTATTATTTGACATATTTCACTTGATAGACAGCAGAAAATAATAATTTTTTAATGTTATTTTGTTAAAAGCTTACGATTTATAGCAAATAATAAAGTATCTTTGTTGATAAGTAAGAAAATTATTAACTAATATTTATTTAAGTTTAAAAGAATTTTACTATTTTATTCACTTCTTCTTGCATATTGAATTAAAAATAAATAAATAAAAGCGCATAAATTTCTTATCAAGCATATAAAAAAGTAGAGGAAAGAAATAGTTCCCCTTCTACAATAAGAATGCTGAATTTACCAATTTTTATTTCACAGAGAAGTTTAGCATTCCTTGGTATGCCAACAATGGTCTCTTAAATCTCGAATTTTCGAGAGAACCTTTTTAAAAAAGTATTATTTAACTATATTTCCTCTTTGACGACAAACTTTGAAAGAATCTAATATTGCCAACAATTGTATAGAGTGTGTTAAACTTTATTTTTTATTATAGTTATGACTCACTAGATTCATGGATAACTATACACTTATATTATGCTTTATTTTCGAGAGATGTTGCAAAATAAAGCGATATACAGGTGCAACTTATTGTTTTTTTTATTACCCTAACGCAGATAATCAATCAAAATATTCCACGTTTATTTTGCAAGTTTGGAATAATATTTTACATCTGCAAGCGTTCAATTTAACATGGAATCTATAAAACGTTGTGAAATGTATCTACAAACAACGGGGAACATTTTGTTAGACCCAGGACATTTTGAGTTAATGAATTTACGAAATTTTATAAGAAATTCGAGTCAGAGTTGAGCCGAATATTAAAACTGAATCAGGCTCAATCAAAATATTAACAGTAGGATATAGATGGTTTATTTTCTTAGAGCTATTTAATATTTCTTTTGTTCCATTTTTGTAAGGAAAACTGGACGTTTTTGACATCAAATAGGTCGAAATTTGAGTTATTAATGCTGGATCATATAGTATTTAAATATCATATAGTATCAAATAGTTATTAATATTTATAGTATCATATAGTATTATTATAGTATTTATTATCATATATTATTTAAATATTCTGCTTGAGTAAAAATTTAGTTTATATAGGAAGAACGAGTTCTTTTCCTCTTAAAACAACATAAAATTGATTTCTTGGCCTTTCAAAGCTATATAATCACCAAAAGTTATTATGAAGAGTTGATATTCAGGCTCATAGACCATTCAACGATAAATTCTCACAAAAAATTATGGAATGTTAGCATAATAAATTCAGTTATATTAAACTTTCTAATGAACTTTCATTTCAATATAGCACGAATATAAAAAATTTAATAATAAACAACTCTGAATTAAAAAAAATCTAAAAACTACATTAGACTTTTTCGGAAACACTGAGTTCACATGCTTCACCCTTACGGGGAAAATAACTGAATGTTCCAATTTTATCGATTGAGCTACTATCTTTTTGATCTCAATTTTCATTAAATGCTGTTAAAACTCTATTTAAATTATTTAAAAGATTGATTAAATTTAATTAATTAATATTTTGAGAATACTGTACTGACACCAAGTGTCATCCACTAAATTAAAAAAAAAATGTACTTGAACTTAAGTGGATGGGTAAAAAGTATTTTATTGAAAATTAATTTGAACGAGAGAGATATATATAGAGAGAGAAATGTGAACTAATAGTAGGAATTGAAAAAAAATTATCTAATTTCTTTGATTTAAATAATTGCATTTATATGTATGCGAAAGTGCAGATCAACAACTAATCGACCCTTTGATAAAAAAATTTCATTTTAAGCTCTTAACATCTGTACCAGGCTTAATTTCTACCTCATTAGGTTTTGATGTAAAAGAATTCACCTGTATTTGAACATCCAGATTAACAGATGAACAAACTTCCTTTGAATAGACTTAGTTCAAAATTTCATTAAAATCTATAAATTTGATTCCGAATTTCAGCCATCTAACTAAAAGTGTGTTTGAATTACCCTGCCCCAAAAATAACAATGTTTTTTAGAACTCAAAAAAGCCTGAAATGTAAAAAATTCGTCAAAATTTTGATTTTCGAATATTTGTCGATTAGAATATTTCCTCTATACTTAGCATAAGAATAAATAAAGAAATATAAAAATGTATAGTTAAGTCATGAAATTAAATTTGTATGATGAAAATTCTTAGAAAGTATTTGAATGGTCATAATTTGTATGTTATAAACATGCTGCAGTGGATTTCTAACCCGGTAAAATGACCCTAGTTGAGGAAGGCCTGATGGTACTATTAAGGTTAAAAACTATTATTAACTTATTTTTCAAATATATAAGTAGTTAAAAATTATAAGTTTTATGAATTAAAAAAAATATTAGCATTACAGCTGGCATTTCCTTGTATTATTTAAATTATAATGAAATTATATTTTATTAATTCAATGTGATTAATTGGTATTGTGCGCAATTAATGTATTAATTTATAGCACAAATTATAATTTATTATGTGTATTATTTATTTATATGTGAAATATATGATTTTAATGCCGCAATACAATTGATTACTTATTTTAATATACTGTTACATGGACATTGATTGTTCATTCAATTGAATTTTGGTATATTTCACTTAATAGATAGAAGAAAATAATTATTTGTAATAATGTTTTGCTTGAAGTTTACAATTTCCTCTGTAATATGTTATAAAAAGTATCTTTATTTATAAGAAAGGTAATTATTAATCAATAATAATTATTTATTATAATAATTATTTGAAGAATTTTATTATTTATTCGATTTTTTGCATATTAAACTGCTTTTACATATTAAAATTTTATTGCATATTTTCAAAATTATTGAAATAAAAAATTCAAATTGAAATGCATTATTAACAAATTACTGAGCAAATAGTGTGTTGAAATATGAATCTAGTTTGGTCGGTTATTTAAAGAGGGAACTCTTAAGGCTTTTCAAATAGAGATATATATTATTTAAATCCATCACTGTTGACAGAAGTGCATAGTATTTTAGTTAAGGCATATTTATCAGTCCTCAAAATTTTTTTGATGACTTCTTAGCCAGTTCTGTTATCGTTGTGATTTATTTGAATTTTCTTATATTTCTAATTACAGATTGATTTCACCATGAACAGCTTCACTATTCTCATCTCCTTATTTGGTCTCTTTGTTGCATTTGCATCTGCAGGGATGATTCCTAATCCACAAGCAGTGGATAGAGAAAATCTCCTGAAATTAGCCTCAGCAAACAATGAGTTGGCTTTCAATCTCCACCGGAAACTTTCATCTGATTCCTCAAAGAACGTATTCTTCTCGCCCCTGAGCATCTCCACAGCATTTGGCATGCTGTTTCGTGGAGCGAGAGGAGAGACGGCCGAGGTGAGGTTACTGGAAATTTTTATACTCTTGCTTTAACTCCTTACAAGACAATGTTCACAACCAAGAGCAATGAATTTAAAATTTATTTAAAATATAATCTTCATAATAATAATATCAAAAAATGATTACTTATAAATAAATGTGTCTTGATTTTTTGATGCAACTAGAGGGGATGGTTCCTCTGACACTTTCTCACACACTATTTTATAAAAGTTGCTATTATCTTTATTTCTTACATACTATCTTATAAAATTTATTATTATCTTTAATCCCGGATAAATTTGATGCAACTAGAGGGAATGGTTCCACTGAGACTTTCTCACATACTAATCTATAAAAGTGGTTATTATCTTTATTCCTGCATACATTTGATGCAACTAGGGAAACTTTTTCACATACTATGTTATAAAAGTTGGTATTATCTTTACTCCCTATAGCAGGGTGTGTATGTATAATTGCGCGTATGATCCAAGGAAAGATGCCTTTTTTTTGGACTTTTCTTATTTATTTTCACTCACCCACACATGTAAAACAACACATGGACGATGATCACATACAATATATATAATGTAACACATAATACTGATTTAAATAAAGGAAATGCCGCTAACAAAGAGCGATCGATACTTGCTTTCACCAGTTTCACATCAACACTCCGCTTGAACTGTTTATAGTAAAAAAGCTCAAGCGAGTTTCACTCACATTCCAAGTATACATATGAATCAGAACGTTCTGCGCCATCTATGTTTAGTATTAATTAATATTTAATATATGAATAACTATACTAAGAATAAAAAATACAATTAAAATAATGAATGAAAAAAACAAAAATTGCAAATAATAAAATCATATAAACACTCCCGAATAAATTTGATGCGACTAGAGGAAATGGTTCCTCTGATACTTTCTCGTGTCTATCTTATAAAAGTTATTATTATCTTTGTTTCCGCATAAATTTGATACAATTATTGAAACTTTCTTTCATACTATCTTATAAAAGTTGTTATCATCTTTACTCTAGGATAAATTTGATGCGACTAGAAGGAATGGTTCCTCTGACACTTACTCACATACTGTCTTATAAAAGTTGTTATGATCTTTATTCCCACTAAATCTGATGTAACTAGAGGGAATGGTTCCTCTGAAACTTTCTCACATACTATCAAAAAAAGTTATTATCTTTATCAACGCATAAAGTTGTGGTGTTTGAACAAAGACGTGAATGATATAAGTACGCGATATATATTTTCAATGTTTCACTCATAGGGCTACCCCATTTCCTAAAATAGAAAAGAAAACCAGCAGTAGGGAATTATTAACAATTTCCATTGGCAAGCAATAGTCACGAAAAGGCTTATTAGAGTGCAATCTTTAAAATTAATCCTATGTATTTGTTGAATACGCAAGAGCAAAAAATCCGAATAGATATTTTGGATGTATCATAATCTGATCAAATGAAACGATAAAACTGACACTAAATTACAATTGTAATAACAAAATCTCATAACAAAATTTATATATTTAAGTTATTGCAATTTTTAGCTATCACGTTTACATGCGTGAGAAGATATAGGCAGACAGACAGGGAATTCGTAGTAGGATGTAACTCAAATTTTCATATATATGTTATAACTCTGGATTACATTTCATTTATCTAACTCGGGATTACAAATAGATAGACAATCGTAAAAATCAAATCCAAATTTGGATTTGATTCTTTGATACGCTTCAAATGCTAAATCAATGAACTAACGTTTATCTGATCTAGATATTTTTCCTTTATAATTATCAGGCCAATTTATATTCGGACAGCTCGACAGACAGACAGTAATGGATTTCGTTCAAAATTTAATTGAAATATCTGCGAATTTGGTGTGAAAATAATACACCAAATGTTTTTATTACCTTTTCCAATTATTTTTAAAGGAAAAAATTGCGTAAATAGCAGCTAAATTTGATTCCTTTATATGATGCTAGTTTTGAAATAGTAGATGAAAGGATAAATGCACAGAAAAAATCTTGCCATAAAAAATATTTAACTGATTTTTTGTATGTTTTAACGCCTCGCAGAACTAACAACAAATCAAACGCAATGACAATAGTTCATAAGAAATACTTATTTTGGTTAAAGCAGAGCTAGGTGCATTTGAAAAGTACATTTAGTTATTTCGTTGTTGTTCTTACTAATGGCACTTGCAGTGGACAAGAGCGGTGACGTCATGCGCTAACAAAAGGACGAGTTTGCTCCATTCTGCTATGATATTGATTTAATAAACTTTTCGCCCTTTCTTGCAACTTTTTAAAAATTATTGATGGAGAATCTGTTCATAGGGAAATAAATATTGATTGCTGACTTTATAGTTTTTACAATTAGGGTTTTTTTTTCATTTGTGATGATTGAAGGTCACTTCGACGTTAGGTTCCTTGGCCGCGTAACATAACTCCTCGGCAAAAGTGACCACCTGTGTCCGTAGTTATTAACTGGCTTATGAAACTAGCACCATTATATATTGCCCAATAAGTGAGTCAGTAGAGAACCGAACGATATTATTGCGTCATGTGTTATGGCGAGCTTGAGTGAATTGTTACTGTTACATCAAGTAAGTCAGACAATTTTTTCGGTTGCTGTGTCAAGTAAGTTTGACGATTATTACTGCGTCAAGTAAGTTTGACGACTTGCGTTGGCTGCTTTTATTAACCGATAGATGGCGCCACAACAGTTGTGTATGAAGATACCAATGTAGCGATTGAAGGTCAAGGACCTAGTCCGCGACGTTAGGTTCCTTAGTTTTGAAACTTAAGCATGACCCAAGTAATCATACATTCCAGAGGTAGTTAACTGGCTTATGAAGCTATCACACATTTTAGCTTATATTATACGAAAAAGTGTTTAATTAGAATTATTTTATATTTGAATGCCGATTATACTGCCATTCTGTGACATTACTTTCTGTCAAAATTTGTAGATGTTAAATTAATAAATTAATATATTTCCTAGGAGCTGAGAAATGTTCTGGGCTACGAGAAAGCAGATTTGCCGAGTGATCTCGTCCACGAGACTTTCAGCCGTTTCTTAAGCAAAACTTTAAACAATACGGATTCCTCTTCTGGATATATTTTGAAAGCTGCCAATGCTGTTTTCATAAACAAGTTCTTCAAAGTACTCGAGGATTACAGAATAGACGTCGAAAAATTCTATAAAGCTGCTGTAAGAGATGTGAATTTCTTAACAGATGCTCCCCAAATAGTTGAAGAAATCAACAGGTGGGTCAAGGAGAAGACCGACGGCAAGATAGAGAAGCTTTTTGATGACCTGAGTCCATCGACTTTAATGGTTTTGCTGAATGCCGTTTACTTTAAGGGCACGTGGCAAGTTCAGTTCAATCCGGGAGAAACGACAGAAGAAATCTTTTTCAATAACGGGTTGGAATCAGAAGCAAAGTAAGAATGAACATCCTTATAAAATTTTATAATCAGTATCTATTTAACATGAAGTGATTCGTAAGAAGTTAGTAATGGTTGGCATTTATATTTAAGTTTTATATAACATGATAAAAAATGCTATCTCTCATACAGTGTATGATCAACAGTTTCTTATCTATACTACTATTATAAATGTGAAATTTTGGATAGATGAATGATGTTAGTCAATCACTAAAACACGTGAGCGAAACTTGATGAAGTTTAGCCCAGAAATAGATTAGAGTCAAGAATAGTACATATGCTACTATTTATTCCTGCTAATTCAGTGGTTAGTTAA
>JAOUZG010025578.1:2142982-2178047 GCA_026289955.1 Argiope argentata
CCCTAGTGTTGCTTTATAACGGGACCTTAATATTACTAAATTAAATTGGCATATGTGGAAGCTTGGCGAGGGATGCCAGCTCAGGTGTCTTTCTCGTCATCTAACTGCAATTAAAAAAATGCGAGGTCTATTCCGAAATAACTAATGTTGTTATAGAAGGAAAGTTAAAATAACTTTTTCATTTTGTAAAAAAAACCCTTTTTGCATAGGATTTCTTTAATGTGAGGGGTAGAGACACACATCACCGCTTCATGCCACAGTAATTATAACCACATAGTTATTTAAACAGTGTAATGAGAATGAAGTGGAAGATATAATGAAATACGGTCCTCTTCCACACACTCCTGTGACTGTTGTTTGAAGTCTCGCATTTATTGGTTAAAATTTAATAAGGGATTTTCATTTTGAATTAAATAAAGCTGAAGACAGTGAGGTGTTTGAAATTTAAATGGGAAGTGGCTTTGTCTAATTAAGCTAACTATTGGAGAGAAACTGAAGACTTAAGCGGTAAAGACAGTGATCACATATAGTGATCACATCCAATTTTAGTCAAAAAAAATTTATTTACGTGTAGATACGGGAGAAAGCACACACATAAAACAAAAATGCGAAAGTACAAGCATCATCTTTTGTCTTCTTCAGTCTCAAACTCAGACTGACCTCTCATCTCTCGCTTCATCAGTCGCAGACTGACCTCTTTACTCTCGGATTGACTTATCTTCTCTCCTCGCTCAACTATTCTCTCTCCGAGTTTGGCAAGAAGGGTTGCTATATGAGGTGAGAAGTGTTGTCAAAGTTGGCGGGCTTTACACATTTAATTAATGAAATCAGGAGACCAAAGTCATCCGAATGTCTATTTGTGATAATATGCAATGTTTAAATATTTCTGTCGCCAATTTACATTATTTTCCTTTCCAGAAATGTACCATTTATGCACATGACATCACGATTCATGAGTGATTCGACAGATGACTACCAAGCACTGGAGTTGCCTTACAAAGGAGGAAATGCCAGCATGCTCATCTTGTTGCCGAATGAACCGGACGGTCTCCGGACTCTGGAAGACAGTTTGACACCCCAAAAATTGGCAGACATCCAGGAAAAACTGGACCCGACCAAGATAGACGTTTCCTTGCCGAAATTCAAACTGGAATTCGAGGAGGAGCTCTCGGATGAAATGCACGCCCTCGGAGCCAATCAGATCTTTAGAGGAGATGCTGACTTCTCCGGAATGACTGGCTGCTGTGGTGCATTCGTGAGTGAAATTCGCCACAAGGCAAAAATAGAGGTGAACGAAGAAGGCAGCGAGGCGGCTGCCGTGACGGGGGTGATCATAGACAGAATGAAAGCCCCCCATTTCAGAGCAGATCATCCGTTCTTTTTCGCCATTGTGGAGAAGAGTAGCAACATGATATTATTCATGGGTCGTGTCAATAACTTGTAAAATTGCTATCTAGAAAATAAATCTGCCAAATTTACTTTTGTGTGTCATTTTGAATTATTGTTTTGTTTATATATGGGACTTTTTCGTGCATAGAACTCATGTATGTTTCGTCGAAACAAATAATCACTAGAAAAATTTCGCTTCTTATCTAAATTTTATAAATTTTACAAAAAAAAAAGTAAAATTAACTGAAGTGATTTGTCTAAAACAACCTATCATACTACTCTAATGAAAAATATTCTAGCTCTCCCATCAAAAAATAAAAATTACAGATTTTAGACGAAGTCGTAAATTCTCTCATTTTTATTTTTAGTGTCTTGCATGGAAGGTATTGTGTAATTCGTAGAATAACGTATAGAAATCCGAATATGCATCCTAAGCACCTTCTTTCAGATCAATAGAAAATAAAAATTGGAATGAAGCAGCAATTTTAGTAACAGGAACACATACCGAATTCAATTTATCTTAATCCTTTTTAGTTATTTTTTTTTCATATGCACAAAAATGTACAGTACATGAAATGTATACTGATGAATTTGGTTCGAAATTAAATGCTGGTCTATACTTCCGGTGCTAACATTGTTTATTAAGGTTTACATTATCTAATTTCTATAGTAGTCCAGTTTGTAGCTATCGTGCTCATTTGTATTAGTCTGACGAATTTCCTATAATAAATTTCCTTCGAAATTTAATAGCGATCAAATTTAACAGATTCGCAAATCTGATGTTAAGAATGCAAGTCTAATAAATTTTCTTCGAAATTTAATGGCGATCAAATTTAACAGATTCGCAAATCTGATGTTAAGAATGCAAGTCTAATAAATTTTCTTCGAAATTTAATGGCGATCAAATTTAACAGATTCGCAAATCTGATGTTAAGAATGCAAATCGTTTGTATTTTTGTTTAGCTGAACGCTGCATTGTGAAACCGAAGGAGGTATTTTGTTCACAAATAGGCAGAAAGAGCAACTAAGGTAATTCCTTTCTTACTTTCTCATATATGCAATATAGAGAAGATATAGCTATCATAAAAAAGTGAAATTCAATATTTTGACGAATCGATGTAAGTTCGATTTTTTTTTTGAAAATGTCCGTATGTCTGTCTACCTGTGGCAAAGATAATTCCAACTTACCCTGAGCCGATTGAAATTCGGCATATGGTATTTATACTAATATTGCAGATTTCTATAAAATTCTGAGCCAATTCCATTCGGAGGATGTTTGTCTATCTGGCATTTCGAATATAATTTAACACAGTAACTACGAAACGAGCAGAACAAGAGAGATAAAATTCGATACATAAAATCAATATCAAGACACTTTATTAAGTTTAGTGCCAAATTAAGTGAGGACGTGACCATCCGTTGGATTAAACTTTTAGAAATATTTAAACGTGATAATTCAAAAACGTAATGCCTGAAATATATCAAATTAGGTGAGGACTTTTGAGATTACTATTGTAATTCTGTGTCAAATTCTTGTTTCAATCGATTGGAAAAAACGCAACTAGTCTAGGATACTAATTTGATTTTCAGATATTTTTAAACGAATGCCAAGAGATAAATTGCCAAAATACTCGCCAAGGATGGCACGATTTGAATATGATACTGCATTATCCATTTTCTTTATCCGCTCTAATACTTTATGAAAACAAATTTTGGATATCAAAATTCATAACAAGGATACTCATAGTCACAGATTATTGTTAAATACAGAGGTTGCCAACATTTAAACATTACAGTCAGGTTTTTTTTTTTTTTTTTGAAAAACAGAACCTACAGTGATCCACTTCATCATGGAAGCATTGGATTTTTCAAGAGATGAATACCTCGTCTTTCTTCCAGTAGTTTTGATGGTAAAAAGGAAGGTTCCGTGAAGAGCAAAACATTTGCTTTTAAATATAATTTTATAAAAACAATATTTATATCGTGCGTTATGATGATTTTAATATCATATTTCATTTTTTGAAAACTAAAAAGATACATAAACATATTAAATAGTTCTACCACCCATCAAAAATTAGCTCGTGACCCATAATTTGGGAATTCTTGGGCTTATCTATTATTAAATTTTTCTAAAATGATTAAATTTGGCGCATAAATATTCGTTTATTCCAAGAATTCAATGCTTGATTACTTTATGACTTTATTCCGTATCCGTAACACACCTCCATTTTGTTGCTCATAGCGAATTTACGTCATTCTCTTAAGAGAAATCAATCAACAAATAGTTTAAAACAATTCAATTTTTTAAAATAGCTTTTAGTAAATTAAGCCTAATATATTAAAGAATAAAACGAAATATTTTAGCCTTGAATGAAAAAAGACTGTCAGTCATATCTATGACCTTGGAAATGTTTTAAATAAGACATTGAATTAATCTTATTCAACACGTGTTGAAGGAACTGCTGGTGACAAATCGATTATTTCAGTCAGTCACAACAAAACTATTTCGAGATTTTTGATCTTTTTAACAACTAAATTGGGAAACATTCGGTCTGAGAAAAGGTATGAAGATAAAAGAGGTATTGCAACAAGAGATAGTTTATCGGAATCTTGATTTTTTACCACCTGTTTTTCGGCATCTGTTTTCCCAAATAACTATGAATAAAATGCGAAGTGCAATTATAGAAGCCCAACTTTCCTTCGGAATTCGTCAAGGTAAGAAGCTACTGTTTTTCAGAATTTTCTAGAGAAATTTGTTATTTAAGTTTTTTTCTGTGATTATATGTATTATGGAATCAAATTATGTGTTGTTAAATCATAAATTTTATTAGATTTCTTTTGTTAAGCAAGCAAAACCCCTATACTTTGATAAAAAAAATAGATTGATTTTTGGTTATTGATTTGTTACTTCTTTGATATACACTCAATAAAATACAGTGAAATTTCAAAAATCTACAAAATCATTTCATTACTGATTGGCCACCTTTAACAAAAGGCTTTTTTGTTTTGATATTGGTTCCGTATATATTTGAAAGGTAATATAATTATGAAATTTATATAAATACATTCGCTATAACTCTTTTGTTAACTTGAAACTAGCTCCAATGTAGTCTGTAATATTGTACATAATCTGGTACCAGCAACCGAAAAGTTTAGAAATATCTGAAATTGAAATACTTTTGCTGATGATGTGGATGAATTTATAGCTTAAAAAACTATGAAATAATTATGACTGAGATTTTCACTTAAGCTGAAAGTTGCTTCGAATTTAAACTTCCTTGATTTGATTGTAAACAAGTAATATCAAAAAACTTTAAGTCTATTCCTACTTGGATCAAAAAAGATTTTTTATTTAAGATACTTTTTATTAAATAATTACAATTAATATAAATAATTTATCACAAAATGATTGATTTTCGCAAGAATTAGACTCGCACTCTTCCCCTTCACGTGAAAGATACTGAAATCCTCGCATTTTACCGATCGAACTACTTCCTGTTGATTTCAATTTTCATTACAAACTGCTAAATCTCTATTTAAATAAATTAGAAATTAATAAAACTTAATTAATGAGTTAATATGTGAAGTAACTATACTAACATCGAGTGTCATCCACTACAAGTTTTAAAAAATGTATTTAAACTTGAATGGACTAATGAACAGTATTTTATTAACGATTAAAAATTTGAACAAGTAAAATAAATATGTATAGGGAGAGAGAGAGCTAATAGAAGGAATTGAAAAAAGAGCCTCTTCGTGACAACCTATTTCCGAGCTGTTTCTAAAAGAAACTTGAAGAGTTTAATGATAAAAATTTTAATTGCTAGGTTTGAAAGTTAAAAGTAGCAATAATAGTATGACAGATGATGTAGTATTTATACACATGATGAAATGCGAGTGATCCTACGATCTAATCATTAACTGTAATATAACTGTTGCAAACTTAGAAGTCTTAGAATGCTTGTACCAATCTTAAATGAGGTTTGAAACGATATATAACTTTAAGAATCATTGTAAGCTAAACGTCTCTGCTGATAAACCTAAGTTTAAGAATTTAAAACAATTAAGATGAAACATTTTTTTATTTATTTTAACTTTGTAATTTTGATAAGATTTTTTTAAAGCACGAATTTCAACTAATCAGTTCTATTAAAAATTATTATGCTCGCTACTTCTAAGTATGAGATATAAATACGGAATTAAAATTCTGTTTGCATTTATATCTGTAAGTACGCTTTTTTATTTTAACTTTATCAATAGTAAACTGTTCATTATATTAATCATAGATTGCGACAATCTGTGATGATCAAATTAAATTTTTAAAAATTAATGAAAGCTAAATAATTGTACAAAAACGTAGATTATCATTAAAAAACCTAATTTGAGATTCTAAAATAATGAAAAATCATATTTGTTAGATAATAGTTTTGGATAAAATAGACGTTGATTTCCATAGCCAATCATGTTAATTACCTATTTGACGATGTTAAACATATTCATCATCATGATTCTAGCCTAATATACGAATCATTTTTCTAATCAGATTACCTCTTTTAGGTGACTAAAAATAGAGAAAGGGTAACTATTAGATGGCCCGTTAAAATTAGATAGCAGGTCTAAACCTTAGATGAATTACGTGTTAGTCTATGTATTAAACATAATTTCGTACTCGATTAAAACTTCTATTTAAAGCCTATTTGTCATCATGATTTCTTTTACATATTCTTTCCTCTCCCAGAATGGAGATATCGGTAAACTCCTTTTGAGAATATCTGAAAATATTTTGCAATTCTATTCAGCAAAGTATTGAATTAAGTGCAGTAATAAGAACGGTTAAGGGAACAAACTAAAACGTACATACTGCATCTGTTTACATTCGACCACTGCTATTCGTCAATTAGTTCGAATTCTGGATTCAATTTTTAAAAAGCCAATTGTAACTTTTTAGTTTGGAAGTTTTTGATTTAATACAATGGCAAAAGTTAAGTTTAGTGTGTCCCTCGCCGCGCCAAGGATGCCAAGTCGCCAATAAAGACTGCGGACAAAGTAAACAAACACATATGTGGAATAGTTACGGTTACCATTTTTCGCAATACAATAATAATTTTTTTTTACCGATAAGCATTCTTTTACTAAAAAAAACATCCTCCTGCTTTGCTAGCCATGGGAGCGGGAAACAAGTAGCTTCGCTAGCACATTGAATATAAGGATTGTGTGGATAACATGAACAGTAAATAATAAATAATGGAGAAAGACAAAGACGCGAAAAGAATGGATTTAATAGGAAATTTTATTTCTAGGAAATTTATTAAAAAGAGTTGAAGCTCATGTACAACTCAACCATTGTAGAAAGAAGTAAACAAAACATCATTAGGGTTGCTACAAGAGCGTTGTGTTGGGTTGCCATACTGGCGGCAAACTCGGGGGCACACTAATGACCACTTTAATTAATAGAATTAAGTAAAATTTATTTTTTATGCTCGAGTTTGTCGCCTTTATGATATCACATTTAACCAGCTTAGTAATGCTTCCAGCAAACATGTTTCTTATTTGATTACTAACGTTTTATTGAGTTTTACACCTATTACCTTGACGACTTGGTGTTATTGGCTTTTCTGACAATACAAAAAGGCACATTAAAATAGATTTCACTCAACCAAATAGTGGAAACGCAAAATTAGGCAAAATTAGGTGCAATTTTTGTCCAACAATGAAATGAACTGTTAGATCAGTATTCATTAAACAATAAAAACTTCAACCATACAACAAACAATATTACTCTTTAAACATTCCAAATGTTTAGATTTATACTACTTGTATTTATATATGCACTATTTGTGTACATTGTAAATGGGTCGCTATTTGTTGCCATTATTTTATTTATTCATAAGGAATTTTCCTTTCATCTCCCATTTAACTAAATTTTAACATTTTGAGGCATATCTACAGTGTAATAAAAATTCTTTTGGGAGATTCAAAAGATGAAAACTAATGGCTACTTTTTTTACTAATAAACTTTTATTCATCTCTTTACAGGACGACATTCGAAATGACTATCATTAAAGTGTTTGTCACTGTCTTCGTTCTCTGCGTTTCGTTAGCTTCAGCAGGAGTGATTTCTGCTCCAGAAGCACTAGACAGGGGAAATCTCCAAAAACTGTCTTTGGCCAACAACGAATTGGCTTTCAACTTGCATCGAAGATTGATATCTAGCTCTACAGGAAATGTGTTTTTCTCTCCCTTAAGTATCTCCACAGCTTTTGGAATGCTGTTTTATGGAGCAAGAGGAAATACAGCTCAGGTGAGACTAATTCAATTTGAATCAAAATTTTAAAATGACAACTTGGTGACTTAAAAATAACTCTCGGGATTTTGGATATAATATCTGTATTTTTGCTGAGCGCGTGGTTGGAATCTACTTTAATATATGACCTCATTAAATGGAATATGGCATTAATTCCAAGTAGCGAAACCTAAAATTCAAAATGGCTGACGAAGTAAGCAATACTCTGCGTAAGATAGCTAAAAGGACAATTCCTCTTACCTATTTGACACAAACTGAAGGAGCTCATTAAAATACTGCTGTGAATTTTATGTAAATTAGATGTAAATATGTATGAATTTTTCTGTAAATATTGTAAATATTTCTAAAAAGTTAAATTGTATAAAATTAACTGTAATCGCACGTCAGCGATAAAAGATCGTTTTAAGGGGATTTACAACAGAAGATCGCCATATTTGGCTAATTTAGCGATGTTGGTGTGTTGGCAACGTAATTAGACAGCTAATGGTTTTCAATATTCTCTATAATGTGTAGTAGAAGCTAAGAAATAAAAATTTGTTCATATAGAATGTTGGAGAAATTTCTCCAGTTGTCTGGAAAGAGCACGTCCTTTCTGCACCTGTCCAGCCTACTTTAGTGGGACGCTATTTAAAAAGCGCGGCTTAAGGAAGTGGATCGAAACAGTTCTGTAGACGAGCGATGACAGTTGAGTGAGCTTGAAAGAGCGTCTTCTCTCGTTAACCTGCAATCTGTAGCATTGCTGTTAACCGAGATTAATATAATAAATAGAATTAATTCACTATGAATGTTGCGAATATTTAATACTCGTTTTCATAAATAACAAAGTCTGCCTCTTCGTATTACTCTTGTGTGAGAATTGTATTTCGTAACAGAACATTTTCAACAGAGAGTTCTAAATAAAGCATTGAAGGTAAAATCAGGGAAGACTATTTTTTCTCTCTGAATGAAGAATTATTGCATATGCAAGAATAATATTCTAATATTAGAATCAAAATCAAATATTAAAATAATAAATCATTTTTAACCTTTTTGTGAAAGCCACATATTTACGTATGTTGGCAAAAAACATCAACTACAACAATATCTACATGACCTTGGGCAGCATTCAGAATGTCAGATACAATATCTTATGCCAATAAGGAATTGGAAGTTAAAATCTGCTTAAAAGGTTGAAATCTACTTCAATATCGCTTTGAATTTGTCGGAAATATAGTTATCCAAATTTTGAAAATATAGAAACCCAAAGGAGTTATTTTTCTAGTACAGTATTGTTTACGAAGTTTGGACATCTTAATTTTGAATTTTGCAACTTGGCATTGTTATTACTCTTGGTGATGAGAAGGAGCCCATAAATTAAATGTTAACCTAAAACCTTTATCGCGTCTACTTTTATGAAATGTTGTATTTTTCATTGTTTACATTCGTGCCATCGTGAAAAAATCAAATTAAAATAGCATTGTAACCACCCAAAAACTTTTCCAGAACTTACTAATGTAAATGCTAAAAATTTCGATAATCTTATGAGTTTGAAAGTCAAATAGGGAAGGAAAGACTGGGAAATGGAATAAAAAATTATTTTCGATTACATTCTTCGTAAAGATCAATAATTGCAATCCTTTCTTGGAATAAAAGTTTGTTGTTATTGTAAAAGCAATTTTAGTTAGCAAAATTTTCAAGTTTCACACGCAAAAGAGCATTGATTTTATTTTGGATACTATTGGTTTTAATTAATTTCTATTCAATTTTCAAAATATAACTTTATAAATATTGTTACGTTTTTTTTTAGCGTAGCGGGTTCGGATTGAATGGACTTTGTATGAGGACTGCACAAACAAATTTATTTACAGCTATTTACAGTTGTTTACAGGATAATTAATAAAGTAAAAATTTCAGATAAATACAATCCAGTAGTCAACAGTCAATTTCAGCGTAAAAGAAAGTCTTACGCACAATAAACACAGTTTGAAAAACAGCTATAGTATAGCACAGCAACAGCGAGCTCAATAACACAGCGTTAACAGCAAGCGCAAACACAGCTCGCTAATAACAAATCCTCTAGATCAGCGAGACGCTTTTTATTTCAGAGCCAACTCTCAACTAACTCGATCAAATCACTATAGCAACTAACTCACCCGCTCCGGCTACTCGTCCTTATATAGCTGAAAAGCGCGTGCACCTGAATCTCGTGGAAATTCTCAAAACATCGCGCACAATCTAGCGGCTACTAGATTATTCCTTTCGCCAAACCAATCAAGCTGGCACAAGGCTCCTCGCCAAACGTCGCCAACTTTGGCGAGTTTTCGTGCCGCTCGCTCGTTTGTAACAATATGATTCCGTCAAATTTTCAGGCATTGACGTCATTTTATTTTGTTTTAAGCAAGTTATGTAAATTGCATAAAGGAAGCTTTCTAATGGAAATCAATCCCATGACATCGTATTGTTATTAAAATTGAAAATGTACAATTCAGGTATCTTTTAAATCTAGCGGTATTATAACTTTACTTCACTTTTTTTATTTACCTTACACAAATATCAAAAGGCACCATTCTTCTTTAGCTTTTAACATTGAGGGAAAATGGAGGTGAAAACAATGGAAATTGTTTGAATTTTTGAACAATAAACTATTAATGGAAATGAAGTTTAAAAAATAATAAATTTCGGAAATTTGGTTAAAAAAATATGCATGATTATCAAATTTTTATAATTAAAAACACAACTTTTCAATTTGTAAAATGGTATATAATTTATTTTTGTGCAATAATAATTTAAGGAGTTATTGCGAAAAACGTCAACATTCAGATTAATCTTGAATTAATTAAAATTTTAAAAAAGTTACTTCGAGATGCACATTCCCTACATTCCAGAGTATATATATATATATATATATATATATATATATATATGGCATGTCCTGTAGACCACCAATACGTATACACACATTCTTCGGTACTTATGTATTATGCCGTCTTCGCCAACAATCGCCAACGGTTTAGTAACTCATTGGCGACGGATTTTAATTCGGCGATAAATATCAACGGATTACACCATTGCTGAATTTCCATAATTAGCGGTTTAGCAACTCATTGGTGGCGACTTCAAATTTGGCGATAAAGTTGGACGATATAATACTAAGTACCCATTCTTTGTTATAAGTAGATATATTAATTAGTGGATCATTTAACATTTTTCTGCATAAACGAATTTTGCGTATAAATGATGATCATTTATGCAAATTGAAAAGAGCAAATGTGACATGATATTGTTCTTAATGTATTCACTGATATTCCTTATAGGAACTGAGAGAAGCTTTGGGTTATGAGAAAGCAGATCTTCCGAGCGATTTAGTCCACGACACATTCAACCATTTCCTCAGGGAGGTCCTGAGACGCGATGATTCCTCTACTGGATACGTCTTAAACGCCGCCAATGCCGTTTATGTTGATAAACACCTGCGACTTCTCGAAGAGTACAGGAACGACGTCCAGGAGTTGTACAGAGCAGTTGTGAAGGACGTAGATTTCGGTAGGGAAGCTCCAAGAATAGTGGAAGAGATCAACTCTTTCGTCAGAGAGAAGACGAACGGGAAGATTGAGAAGCTTCTTGATGAACTGAGTCCATCCACCGTTTTGGTTCTTCTGAATGCTGTCTATTTCAAGGGAACTTGGAAAGTTGAATTCGACCGAGAAGAAACCTTCGATCAAATATTCTACAATTATGGATTGGAATCGGAAGGAAAGTAAGCAGGAATAATTGTTGATATTATCATTTAATAAAATGTGCTCGTTATTAAAATAGTCACATATATATGTAATGATATTTTTAAACTCTTAATTTTAATCCTAATTAATTTCCAAAGCTCTGTCTTAATTTAGCCCATAGTAATATCATTCTAAAATATTCTCTTATTTCATGATCCATTTCACTCGCTCTAGTTAATTAATTCAAGGGAAGCTGTGTAAAATTGCTGAAACAACTAAACGCCTGTTACTTTCTCACACTCCGCGGGAGAGATGAAAATTGCTGATCTAAGCAAAATACTTTTAAAAAGATCTCTGTGTTTCCCTTACCTCTTATTTCTGAAGCATGGAAATCCCCACTGAAATCCAAGTTGATAAGCTCTATAAAAAATATTTATCCCTATCAAAGTCTTGGTATTTAAGACCAGGGATAATGATTTCCCGGCCTTTTTTGTACGCTTAGCTTTTCTGTCAGTTCTGTGTTGTGCACGTCGCCTTCACTTGTAAATAATGCCTGCTCCCGTGCTGGAATAAAGAACTAAAAATTCAACCTGTATTCTCCATGATTTCGGCCACGACTCTGCTATTTATTCTCACCAAATCATTTAAATGTGTCTTTCATTATATATATGTAGGAGTCTTAATAAATCTCCCCAAAATTAGACTCTTCAGATAGCAGGATTTTAGTGGCGGGATGTCTAGGAGTTTTTTTTTAAATTTACGGGTTAGTTTCTCAACCAAGATTAAAACAATACAAATGAAGGAGGAAGAGACTTCTTTTTTTAAAAAAAATAAAAGAATTTATTTAGAGTTAAAGGGGAATATTTACAAGGAGAGTATTTACAGAGAAATATTTAAAGAATTAAAACACGGAGATATTTAATAAGCAGAATGTTAGATTATTTCCTTTAGGAGGACTTTAGAAGTAGGAAAACATTATGACTGAAATCATATTGCCGCGTAGACGCATAGTTTTGCGGGCGGGAACCGCTAACGCTGGAGATGTCTTTCTCTTACGGATGTTAGTGGGGCTTCTGGTTCAATATTAATTGGGACAGTTTTTCAAAAACTCGATAGATGGCGTTGTTCTGGAATGTTGCACTAACTCAAAGTAGCGTCCTCTGGGAAAGGATCTAACCTTTTACAACTCTTGCTTTGAATTACATTTCTCATCGGGTGTTGACAAAACAAAATGAAGGCAGATGATGGTTAAATAAAATAGCTCTGTGAGGAATCCTAATTTCCTCTGAGTGGAATTTGCTCAAAATTTGACAGAAGCCTACAATTTGATGTAAAAACTATATAATAAATTTCATTCTTCGAGCTCAAAGATTTCTTGAATTGTTTTTGTCCGAGGCAGATGGGTGGACTTTCTCCAAAAATTCGTTTTTCTAACTCAGGGAGGATAAAACAATTTAGATTCCCTAAAATCTCGAATTCAAATTTTTTAATGATTACAATACTTTCTCTATACTAAGTATGTACATTCTCTATATTAAGTAAGCTTACAATTCCTTCTGAATACTTAAGGCTACATTTTCACTTAGTATAGAATTATTATAAAAAGATTTATAAACATAAATATGTGCGTGAATTTTTTCAAGATGTTTTCTTTGTACATTTAGGATTACATGTAAATTTAGTTATATTTTTCAATTCCTACAATTGTTTCACACTTTCTCTGTATATATATATATTGTTCAAATTTTCGATCGTTAATAAAATACTTTTTATATAAGGTATTTACAAAAAAAGTATCTGGGACTTATAAGGTATTTACAAAAAAAGTATGTCTATATATAATATAATATATAGACAAAATTGAGATCTTATTTCCTTCAAAATAACCCTTTGTTCAACTACATACTTAGCTTACTGATTCTTCTATTGCCGAAAGCACTACTGGAATATCTTTTTATGGATAATGTTTATTTTGATCTCCGTGTTTTGCATTATTTCTTCTCTACGCTCAAAACGATATCCTTCCAATAGCGTTTTTAGCTTTCGAAACAATCGATAATTGCTAACCAAGTGTGCATAACCGGGAGGTTAGAAAAAACTTATAAATAAATATTTTAAATCGATGCCTTTTTGAGTTATCACGTTTACATGTTTCTGAAAGTATAAAATGTGTCGCATCCAAGATATCCGTGAAGGACATTGTGTAAATCAAAATTATAACTTTTTTTATTACTTGTATGGCAACATGACGATTGTAACTGGAATTTCGTTGTAAAGGAAATTTCTTGCTCTACGTTACGCCTTAGTGTGAATTATTTATGATTATCAGAAATTGGTACTTACGTATTAGACCTTCCAACTTTTTCCCCAAAGTTGCAGTCATCGCCAATGAGTTGCTAAACCACCAATTACGGCAATCAGGCAATGGTGTAATCCGTTGATATTTATCACCAAATTTAAATCCTTCGCCAATGAGTTACTAAACTATTGGCTACTGTTGGCGAAGACGGTCTAATACGTAAGTAACCAGAAATTATTATATGTTTTATATAAAGTAGCATGCAATATTCTGGTGTCAAAAGATCCATATGGAACTTCGTGCTACTTACTAAACCTACGAACTTACTTTGACCTTTGGAACTCTGCCAACTTTGATCTCCACGGAGGACGCAACTGATAGACAATCAATACTGAAGGACAACTGATAGACAATTAATTTTTGGATTTCGCTCAAATTTTGGTAGGTGTCTAGATTAAAGATGTTAAATCTGCCTACCAAATTTTATCTCTCTACCCATCTTTTTTCTGTAGTGATCGTATTAACTTATATTCCAACAATCGGACGGATAAATTTCCTCTGAGTGGAATTTGCTCAAAATTTGGCAGAAGCCCACAAGTTGATGTAAAGACTATATACTAAATTTAATTCTTCGAGCACAAAGCTTTCTTGAATTTTTTTTTGTCCGAGACAGATGGATGGACATTTTCCAAAAAATCATTTTTCTAACTCAATGAAGTTAAAACATGAAGATCCTTCAAAGTCTCGAATTCGAATTTTTTAATGATTACAATACTTTCTCTATACTAAGTATGTACTTTCTCTATATTAAGTAGGCTTAAAATTCTTTCTCTATACTAATTAAAAATGTAGCCTTAAGTATTCAATTAATATAAAAAGATTTATAAACATAAATATCAGTGTGAGTTTTTTCAAAATGTGTTCTTTGTGAATTTAGGACTACTTGTAAATTTAATTATATTTTTCAATTTCTACTATTAGTTCCTACTCTCACTGTATATATATATAGATCACATTTTCAATCGTCAACCCTTTGTGGTCCGATACCGACATTCAAGACTCTGCATCATTTTGATGTTTTATTTATTTATTTTTCAAATTTAATTGTTAAAAACACCTACATAATGGCTAAGAGATGTAGATTAATTTTTCAAAGAATTTCGACTTAAAAGAATTATATAAATTTATTTTTCATGGCAATAAATAAATCTTTGTATTAGGTGAATAATTTTGCATCTAATTATTTTTCAGACTGCAAAGGATTAATAAAATACTTTTTATTCATCCACTCAAGAACAAATACATTTTTTAAATCTTGTAGTGGAATGACGCTTGATGTTAATACAATTTTCTCAAATATTAATTCATTAATTTTTAATACTTTAAATAATGATTTTAGCAGTTTGTAATAAAAATTGAAATCAAACAGTAGTAGCTCATTCGGTAAAAGGCGAAGATTTCAATGTTTTTCACGAGAAGAGGAATGATGCGAGTTCGGTTCTTCCGAGAATCAATATTTTTTTGATAAATTATTTATATTAAGTGAAATTATTTAATAAAAAGTAACTGAAATGAAAAATGTCTTTCTTGACCTAAGTAGGACTTTAATTATTAATAATTGACTTTATTTTTTAAAAAAATATTATCTGTTTTTTCAGGAGAGTACCCTTAATGCGTATGACAGAAAAACTGCCATTCGCAAGATTTGAAAACTTCCAAGCCCTGGAATTGCCATACAAGGGAGACAACGTCAGCATGCTCGTCTTGCTGCCAAACGAAAGAGATGGAATACAGTCTCTTGAACAGAGTCTTACACCCGAAAAACTGACGGAGATTCAAAATCGGTTGTTCAAAACAGAGGTAGACGTTGCATTGCCAAAATTCAAGCTGGAAATCGAAAAGGAACTCTCCGAAGAAATACAGGCCCTTGGTGCCAGTGAAATTTTTGCAGCTGGTTCAGCTGACTTCTCCGGAATGACTCACAGCAGGGATGTTTTCGTCAGCCAAGTCCTGCACAAAGCCGTAATTGAAGTGAACGAGGAAGGGAGTGAAGCAGCTGCGGTCACAGGAATCATTTCCAATAGAATGGGATTCATTGACAAACCCGAATTTATAGCGAATCACCCATTCCTCTTCGCCATTGTAGAAAAAGGTAGCAAGAGCAACATGATTTTGTTCTTTGGGCGCGTAAATAATTTGTAAGGATGAAAATAACAAAATGTCCTTCCTTAAAAATTATTTATGTATTTTTGATTGATTAAATGTAATAGGAAAATAAATTTAGTAAATTTGCTTATTTATTAATCTATTGCATCCTATACTAGGCATTGTGCGGAATTTCAATCCTTTCATGTAAAATTTTTAACGCCAAAATATTTTTACATGAAAAAATTAAATTGTGCATATTTTTTGTCGTCAAAAAGGTATTTATTGAAAATTAAAATAACAATGTAAACAGAAGACCACGGATAACTTAATTTTCTCCCCATAAATTAATATTTGTTATATTCGTACTACAAAATTTATGCATAGATTCTGAGATATAAGAAGGTTTCGTTTCGTTCCGAATAATGAAGTAAGAAATGAGAAATAGGTACAAAAATATTGATGACAAAAAAAAAAAGATAACGAAGTAGAAACAGCGAACGTAAGCAACAAAAGACAAACATTTAAAAAAAATAAGAAATTAGGCTAGTGGAATAAATAAATAAAAATATTCCTCTTAAAGAAAAGTTTTTTAAAAAGTCCAAATGTTTGAAAGATAGTTTAAAAATAAACTAAAAAAATTTGTAGAAGAGCTAATTTTTAGAAGTTATCAATAAGTTCATCTCTGAGCAATTATGTGATTTTTTCGAATTTACTCCTGTGAAAAGAACCATTGAAACGTACGAAATGGCGCCAAAAGTTGAAATTGCTACATTCGGTTTTGGGAAGAATTATCTTTTCACCATCGGCATACTTAATTTTGGAAAATTTAAACGTGTGGAAGGACATTGTATTGGATGCTAATTACTTGGCTTATAGTCATCTACAATACATTTTTATTTTTATCAGATAACTATAACTTTGAAGCCAAGACACCATACTAACTCTCGTAAAATTATTAAAATTTATTACATTCACAAAGAACAAATACTTGCATACAAAGGATAAATATTTAATTAATTTCCATCAACTTGGTGAGAAGATTTTCTGTTAAGGAGTAGTATTGGTACTTACGTATTAGACTGTCCAACTTTATCGCCAAATTAGAAGTCCCCGCCAATGAGTTGCTAAACCGGCAATTATGAAAATCCGGCAATGGTGTAATCCGTTGATCTTTATAGCCAAATTTAAATCTGTCGCCTATGAGTTACTACACCAGTGGCGATCGTTGGCGAAGATGGTCTAATACTTATGTACGGTAGGATTCTATACTCACTTCTTTAAATAGCAGTTCTGACTAAATTGCATTTAGTATTTATTTTACCAACACTGGTAGTGCCATTTGCCATAACAGCAATGTCATTTATTATCATTCTTGTATGCTCTAGCATATATAAATGCTAAATTTATATTAACTGACAGGATTATAACTAAATCTGACAGTTAAACCATAAATTGCTTTAGTTTTTACCTTCCCAACACAGGTAGTGTCATTTGCACATAACAGCAATGTTGATCATTCTTGTATGGTCTAGCATGTATAAATGCCAAATTTAAATTAACTGGCATATTTTTTACGAAGTCTGTCAGTTAAACTATAAATCTTAAGATTTTTTCCTATTGTTGATTTTTCTTATCTATTTTAAGTTTTTTTTCAACATGTTCAAACTTTTTATTATTATCAGACAACAAAGGCAAAATTTTAAATAATTGTTTTCCTTATTAATTTATAAAAAAATGTAGAGAAGATAATATTCTTTCTGAAAAGGTGGGTCACCAAAGACGAAAAATTTAATATATTGTAGAAAAGTATAAAAACAAGACGAATTAAAATAATCGATTCTTCTTCTGGAAACCAGTTTCCTGATCAATTCGGGAGAAAATATATACTTATCTTTTATCTAAACTGAAAGCGGCAACACAGTTTATTGTATTAATGAATCAATAATATCGTGATTCAATTCATCTCAAAACTAATTTTAAAGCTTCTTTTGATAAACATAATCAAAACATTTGTTAATGTTATGCCTTTAACGAATGTTTTGAATAAAGCAAGGATATCCATCAAATCATACAATAAGTAAAAAAGAAGATTGTTTGTAAAAAAACCCATATCAAATACCTTTTATATCCACTTCGCATAATGAAAATAGTTTTTCATAAGAGACATTGATTACTTTAGCAAAAAAAATTTAATTTACTTATCAAAGTAAAAAGTAGTATCATGCAAAAAAATAAACTTTCAGTACTTAGATTTTAAGAGCAGCCAATTAAATTTTATTGGACAGCTGGTTTGAACCCAAAATAAAAATATAAAAATGATCATAGCAATTATTAATAAGTATTAGCTTAAGTAGTAGTAATTATTATTCATATCAATTAGTTTTTGTAAAGAAAATGCTTTTGTACGTAAAGATATCAAGCAAACTAGTTATGTCTCAAAGCAGATCGGTTAAGGTCTCAGAAATAATTGAATTATCAATTAATTGATTGAATCTGAATTGATTTAATCATCAAAATTAAATTTCAAGTAAAAGCCAAAAAATTATTTAAAAATTATACTCATCGAAAAACAAAACAAAGAAGAAGAATGCAGCAATAAATGTTTCTATTATTAAGAAATCAAAATTCCACTACTAAGATTTGAATCATCATCAAAAATTCAGTATCCTTCTAAGAGTTTATAAAGGAGGAATTAAAAGAAATTATTATAGGGATAAACCTTTTCAAAAGATCAAAAGGATTCTCATCAAGATTCTCTAAAACTATCAATTAGTCTTTATTACTTTTATGTTTATTTTTCTTGCATTAAGTCACGTGTTCCAGTTATTACAGCATAAGATCAAAATATTGTTCATTAAGATCTGTTTGAGCATTTTCTGAGAATCGACCTTCAGTTAAAAAAGTAATATAAAAAAATTTTAAGCCAATTCTTACATAGGTCAAGAAAGAAAAATTTTAGTTTGGTTACTTTTTTTAAGTAATATAAATATTTTATCAAACAAGTAATACAAAAAAAAACCAATTTTTTAAAAATCAATTCTTTCTTAGGAAATTAGCTAGAAGTCAGATATTTACCTTCTGGTATCAGGGGTCCAAATCCTCAGAAGCTATTGCACTCCATCTTCCGTTTTAAAGTGGAACACGAAAATAGCAACAACAGAAAGCTGTCGATCATTTTCTTTATTTTTGAAAACCCAGCTCAAGAATAGAGAATGCATATAAAAGCTTAATTTAAATTTTGCTATAAATATCTATTAAACTTTATATTCAATATGAAAAGTTTAATATAAATTCTTAATTTAAGTATTAGTATAGATATGTGCATTCAGATTAAAGAGAAACTTCCTGACACGTGAGATAATAAGATTATTAACTTCAAAATGAAGCTTACATTATTTCAAACTGTACAACATAGTAGGTACAACATCAATACACAGCAAACCTTTGAAAAAGCAAAGAAGCATAGTAATTTTAAAAAAAGGCCAACGTATCTAAGTTTGAAAAACTATTTTTAAAAGTGGCAAATAAAATAAAAAAATAGAAAAAACAAAGAGAAAAAAGTATCGAAATTAATCTAAGATAGATTATCTTTTTCACGCCAAAAATCACCAAATTGCACAAAAGCATGCAAACTAAGAAAAGAAAAAACAGAACACAGCATCATGCTTTTGTCTTGTCGGGGCAATTACTTGCCATCGACCAACCAGCATTTTTCAGCCTTTATACGCATGCGCTACCTACTGACCGTATTATAACTGGCCCTATATTATTTAAATTAATTTTGATTTTAAAACAAAATTCACAAATTTTCATGATTTTTTTACAATATTTTTTACGTCTATTGAAATACGCTGATATGACATTCTTAGAAAAAGGTTTTGAAATTCATGCAAAACTAAAATAAAAGGCCATTAAGTGTATTTTATAAAATAGAAGTCGTAAATACTTATCTGTCATATCTAGAGTACATTATTATTTTTTTTAAATGTGGTAAATGAAATATTTACAATTTGAAATTTCAAATACTGAATAAGTTTTATATTATTAACCATCAAATATATTAGGAATACTGATATTATTTATCATTAAATCAAAATAACATTAGAAATCAAGCTTATTTATAATATACCTAAGTGCTTATAACGAAATATATCCCTGATATAGAAATTTAATGATGAAAAAATTAATTTCAATTTAAATAAATCTATTTCTGCATAAATGAAGCGAAAAATCTTAAATGAAACGCAGAATACTAAGCCATTTTTAGAAACCATTATAAAAAGCTTTGAATTTGTTTTTGATCGCTTATGTCTATAAATAAAGAGCTATTGTTATCTTAACGAAGAAAAGTGATTAAAGGGTATCGAAGTGATTGCGTATCAGAATTGATTCTTTCCCACCTGTTGTTTCGTGTACTTCCCCAGATGAGCAAGGTATATAATAGAAATCGCATTCTTAATCAAGTAGTCCTTCACCTTGAATACGTAAAGGTAAGATGCTTTTTTTTCTCTCGTTAAAACAGTGTTGGGAAGTTGGCGTTTAAATTTCGTATCGCGTGAAACGATTTATTTGCTTCTTGCTTATTTTATAAAGGATTGTTTGTAAGGAAGAAATCTTATTATAAATATATATATTAGAGCTCTGAAAATTTGTAGAGTTCTGTGTTCCTGACAATACAATGCATTAATATTTTTAAATTTAAAGAATCGGTTGGTAGATTTATTTCAATTTTTATTCTATAAAAAAGGCAATTTTCATCTATTTGTATATTATTTATAGTAAAGAATTAGGGAATATTATAAAATAGTATTCAATTAAAAATGAACTTTTATTAGTGTATTAATAATGAAAAACAATATTTATATCAGCAATAATGGGTAATTTTTACATTTCAGAATGTTTGAGAGAATGTATAGAAAACCAATATCACAAAATGTAACTGATATAGCATTTTAAAGAAAGAACTTCGAGCAAAGTTAGTTTTGTTAAATTAAAAAGAAATGTAAAACTCAAAATGTATTACAACATAGCAAATTTAAATCTCAATATTCTCAAAATTAATTCGGTGTATAATTATTTAACTAATCCGTGGTCTTGTTTATCACTCTGAAAAATAAATATATTTTGTTGCTTTAAGTTGAATTTACACGGAAAATTAATCTACAGCTTCTTACCATTCACTAGGTACTTTTAACATTCATTTTTTTAAAAAAAAAATAAGTAAATTGTCAAAATGATTCACTGTTTTGAATGGTGCCCACTTGGAAACAATCAAAGAAAGCAAGACAATAATTGCTTTTTATAAGAAATTATACCTATAAATAGATGTGGTTTATGTAGATTATTGGACATGAAGATTAAAATGTATTCTAGTTTAGTTTTAATTTATTTTTATTAAACTTTTTTTAAAAAAATAAGACAATTGTATTTGATCAAAACTTTGGTTTCGTTTTCTATATTTCTCTTTTTAATAATAAGTATCAAAATAAAGTCCCAATGATGTGAGATTTACAAATAAAAATTTTGGTTTTTCTCTTTTGATATGAATGACGTAGTTAACATATAAAACTATCAATCAAAAAGACATTCATTATGAAATCATCATTAAAAATCAATATTTTCTGAGCCAAACTAATAAAAGATACATTGCATTCAGAGAGCACTAATTCCGCTAAAACTAAAACATATCTCGAGCCCTCCAAAACTGTGCTACGATTGTTCACGATTTTCAGCGTAATAATGATGCCGATAAAAAAAGGTCAATTTTATCCATCGTGATTTTTTTTATTTCTCATATAACTGTTGAATTTTTACATTATATTGTTTTCTATATACCTTTGTATAGTCGGAAAAAATAAACGATTCATTAAGTAAAAAGCAATATTTTTTTTCAAGAATATTATTTGTTGTCACATGTAATTTGAGAAGAAAATGAATGTTTCAACGCAATTACTTTTTTAAATAATAATATATTTTAAAAAATTCTGAAAAATATTTATGTCAATGAAATATCTGCAAAATGTATTTGCTGATTTTCATAAGAATAATTTTATTACAAAATTTATTTCGAATGATTAATTAATTTGAGTTTGTCTCGTAGACCTCACCTACCCAACCAAAATTTTCACCACTCCAGTTAAGGATTAATCAAGCCTTTTGTAGCACTTAGACTTTTAGATGGCGAAGTGATCGACATTGAATCATGTTATGATCATTGTTTGTGCAAGTTCAGAAGGGCAATTTAGCCTTGTCTATAGAAAAGTACGCAAAACAGACTTATAAAATGTATAAAAATATACATGAATTCTGTATTCACTAATTATCATGATATAATAGATTAGAATACAGTTATAAAACTCAAATGGAAAATAATTTAGTTAATGATAAAAAAGAGAAACTATTTCAATTATATAGTTACGTTTTCAGCGTAGCGGGTTCGGATTTAATGGACTTTACTTGAGGACAGCCAAACAAATTTATTTGCAGGTATTTACAGGATGACTTGATAAAGGAAACTTCAGATAAAAACAATCCAGCAGTCAACAGTCACTTAGAGCGTAAATATAAGCCTTACGCACGATAAAAACAGACTGCCAAACAGCTATCGTATAGCACAGCAAACAGCAAATCACAGCGAGCTCAATAACACAACGTTAACAGCAAGCGTAAACACAGCTCGCTAATAGCAAGCGAAAAAAGTAACCCGCTAGTCCAACAAGTTGCTACTCTTTCGAGAGGAACTTCTTAATTGCGGCAACTCGTCCCTTATATAGCCTAGCGAGCGAGCACCAGAAGCTCGCTTAGCTTCGGAAAACACTGTGAACGATGTGGGAGCTACCAGAATGTTCCCCTTGCCAAATCAACTCGGCTGGCTCCAAACTCTTCATCAACGATCGCCAACGCTTTCCCCTTCAGCGCACTTTCGAAGCGCTCATCCACTTGTAAAAATATTTATGAATGAAAATATATGATAAGAGACTGTGGTGCTTGTTCTATCCTTAGTTTTTGTGAGTATGACGCTTTAAATTGAGAGCTAAGGATGCAGCAATATAGCTATATTTTCACTGATACATTTAATAATTATATAGCAGCCTTGCCTGAAGAGAAAGTTTCTGGCGATTCTTTTCAACCATTCTTGTTCATGGTTTGGTGGCAATTTTTTTTTTCATTTGCCAAGAAATTGTTAAAATACATTCCATATCATAATAAATAGCCAAATCATTCCAACCACAATTGAACGACCTCAAAGAAAATGGCTATGTGATTTGGCTGATTTTGATTAGGTAATAAATTCCATAAAAATAAAAATCCAACAATGCTATGACTGTGACAAAAATTTCAGAAACGAAAGTTTAGGTCATGATGGGAAAGTAGTAATTCCCCATCATGCATTAATTTTTAATTCTCATAAATTTGTATACAAAAAAATTGAATCTTTATTTTAATCACGAATAAAAATAACGAATAATTTTAGGCTACACTCTGGAAAACTCTCGTTATCACATGTGTGATTAAAAGAACATTATTATCTCTTGTTAAAAGAAACCAAATAAATAAAAAAAAAACCTAAATAAATCAGATTGACTTACAATATTAAAAAACGTAATACGAGAGATGATTATAAACTCTTCTATATCTATTTCCTCTTTCAGAACATCCCAAACAATGAAAACTATCAGCGCTCTCGGCGTTTTCTTGGGAATCTGCATCGCAGTATGCCTCAGAGAGATCTCTGCCGAAAAAGATGCGGACGTGGAAAATCTCCAGAAACTAGGCCTGGCAAACAACGAGCTCGCTTTCAACCTGCATCGGAAATTGGCCTCTGGGTCCTCTAAAAACGTGTTTTTCTCACCCTTGAGCATTTCCTCGGTTTTTGGCATGTTGCTTTACGGAGCAAAAGGAAGTACAGCTGAGGTAAGATGAAGGAAGTTTATCCTTAAAATTATCTGAATGCGAAAAATAACGCTCACCCGAAATCCCACAATAACAGAATTTCATTTCGATTATTTGTCTTTATTATGATGAATTATGCATGTTAACAGATATTTGCAATTATTTCTTTCTTCTACAATATATTAGCTATCTAGAACGAAAATACAATCACTATTATTGTCATTTTAAAAAGTTGCATTTAATTCTTAGTTCATTAATAAAAAGTTTATAAGAGCAGAGGCATGTAGTTAAATTCAATTATACTTCGGCGTGGAAAATTACGTAAAAGCATGCCAATTGCTTTGGCGTGTTAGCCTAACAGCCTGAAACTTGCCTATATAATATTTAGACTTATACCAGAAGAAATAAGGTGCTTATGGCAGGGAATTTTAATTACTATGTTTAATTTATTTTTTCGTTGCCAGCGTCCTGACTTAGGGATAACACGTCCTTCCCATGACCTCAGCGTCCCCGGTTCGAATCCTGATTGCATGATGTGCCTTACTCTGTGCTCTATCTGTGAGGGTTGTGAAAGAGCATTTCCCTCTGTAACAGGGGGTTTTGTAAGCGAGTTCGTATCATCTTCATATGAGCTAGAGGTCAGCTCTCTGCTCTCAGGTGCTCAAAGGTCCTTACCCTCAGAAGCTAGTGACCTTTCTATCTGTGGTAACATGGAAACAGCGTCATCATCATCCTGTTTAACTAAAAGACTATAAATCCGAATGAGAGAAATAAGCTCAAAAATTTTAAAGTATTAATAAACTGTAAAAGGGCTATTAGTTTTACTGGAACTGTAAAAAGTATTATTTACTATCGAATTTAAAGCGCTAGCCTGCAGCTCTAGCCTTATAATCCAGGTAACATCTACGATGTCAAAGTCGACTTTTTGGTATTGTGGTTATGTTACTCGGCTACTGGTCCTAGCGTCGCGGGTTCGTATCACGTACTTAAATTCGTAATAAATTTAAGAACATAATATTTCAGGAAAAAAAATACAAAAATGTACTTTTGATTCGATGAAAAATTTGAAGTGCATGTGGTAGAGAAAAGAATTAAAAATTTCAGATTAATATTTGATTCATTTTTTGAATAATTTCAACTCATCGGTGGGAAAAAATAAGATCGCCGGGAAATGACCATATATAGTTGTCAATTATTCCATAATTCGGGAATAAAAAAAATTATTATAAAAATGCTCTTTAATTGTGATATGATGATTACATACTCATTATTCGTAAAAAATAATGAACACTAAATTAAGAAATGTGAGATACATCGCATGTTGAAAATAATTGTAGCGAAACTCCAAAAAAATTTAGTTTCGAGTTAAAGTCTAGAAAGACTTATAAACTAATCCTTATTCACACCAGATAGCACAAAAGAGTGCCTAAATTTAACAAGAAAAATAGTCATCAATATTGCATTGGCCTTGTGTTATACCCAGACATTCTTCATACATCTCTCAAAAAGGTTATTATCTCCCCTCATTATAGCATAAAAACTCGAAGTCATCAGGTCGGTGTATTTAATGGAAAGTACTTTCTTTACAAAAAACTGAAAATTAAAATTGGATAGCATAGGAAATAAACAAAGTGTTAATTTTTAAGAAATAATATTTTTTATAAAGGAGATAATTTTAAAAATATTCAATTTCGTTCAAATTTTTCAATGCCTTCTGTAAGTTAAAATTTTTGGATCAGATATTCTAATTGAAGAATCTTCTTCCGACTTCCAATTTCCGATTTTTTTAAAAAAATTCTAAGATAATAAGTTAAAAATTTCTTCTTAATTTAAAACAAGAAGCAATCAAAATCTCTTTTTTCATTGAATTTTAATAAATTTTTTCCTGAAAAGTTCATAGATTTTTTTTCACAGACCCACTATACGAACAAACAAAAATGTACCCTACTTCAGTGAATTTCCATTGGTTTATCGCATATATCTTTCTAATCTTGAAGACAAAAAGACAAAAGTGAACTGTGGGTTCAAGTAGCAAAACAGTAATTTTAACACGATTCTCAGTTTCTTTTCATTTTTACTTTTTATTACAAAAAAATGAGGTTACTTCGTCGGTGGTTAAGAGACATATGGATTATCTATTTTAAATGCCTCTGAAATCATAATCCCTTCAATGAATGGAAAAGCGAACAACTGACCTCAAGTTCATCCATTTCTCACTGACAATTATGTGTTAACTTCAATAAAGAACATAAGTGTTACCTCCAAAGAGAATTTTGAATGTTTTTTATGCTCCTAAAAATTTATAATGACTAAACAGCAATATCCATGGTGTAAATTTCAAAAATTCTCATTCTAATCTTTCTTTCATTCTTAGTTTTGTTAACTCACTCTACAACGTATTTGTTTCGATCTCTACATTTTGCAATTTCTCCCAAGATATCATTGTGACAAAAAAAAAAATAATGAAAAGCAAAATCATTGCCATTTTTAATTACTTTGTTTTGTGGTTTCGATTTCATTGATATTTACCACGCCACTGGTAAAGTTGTACAAAAAATATTAAAACTGCCATTGTCTATGTTCAGAATGATAATAAATTGACCAACTTACATAGATTTTCTAATATCTTTACAGGAACTGAGAAAGGTTTTGGGTTACGAGAAAGCGAAATTGCAGAATGATGTCGTCCATGACACTTTCCATCACTATTTTAGCGATGTCCTGAAAAGTGGAAATTCCTCAGACGGTTATGTTTTGAACTCTGCCAATGCCATTCTTGCTGACAAAAAGTTTGAACTGCTTGAGGAATACAAAAGTAAAGTGGAGGAGTTGTATAGAGCAGCTGTACACAGTGAAGATTTTTCGAAAGACTCCTCTAAAATAGTTTCCGAGATCAACAAGTGGGTGAAGGAAAAGACACAAGGAAAAATCGATAAACTCTTTGACAAGCTGAGTGCAGACACTCTTCTGGTCTTGCTGAATGCAGTCTATTTCAAGGGCACCTGGCAAAAGCAATTCGATCCTAAAAAAACAAAGGATGGCGTTTTTTACAATAACGGGGTGGAATCGGAAACAAAGTAAGAAGTGTATTTTCTAACATTTCGTTTCAATTTCTGTTAATCGTGATAATATATAGCCTATTGACCAGGTGAGTGTTTCCTTATGGCACTGCTTTCCATGGACAAGCTCGCTGAGGTAGTCAGCTATTTAAGCCTAACCAGCTTCTTTCCGTTTTTATTGTACTACCAACTAGAGCCAAGAATACGACTTTTCTGCTCAATTTTCTCATTCGATTGCACAGCCCCTTTTTACAAGAGGCAAGGGCACTTATACACACCTTAAGCGGTGTTCACACGACCCCGTCGAATCTTCAGATCTGCCAAACGTTCCCCCATTTTACCCCTCTCGAAGTTTCTTGGGGGTGCTTTGATGTACGTGGACGCGTCTGAAGTTTTCCCTAAAATTGTCGGTAAAGTGTCCAGGCATCAAAGGACCCCAAGAAACCACAAGAGGGGTAAAACTAGGGATCTCGTAGCCCGTCTGAAAATCCGCAAGTCATAGGAACGTGGCGTTACAGATAGAACACAGAAGAACAACCATGTGCGAACCGGTACATGAACCCGGGACGTCCAGACCCCGAGAAAGCCATGCTACCCCTATGGCAGGACGCCAGCCGAGATGATTGCTACTTGTGATGAGGCTTTCAAATCTTCTAGAAATAAAGATAATTTTACAGATATTACTTAGTTGGATGAGGATTCTAAAATTATTAATCAAAGATAATGTATTGCCGAATTCCAGAATAAAGACCGTAATGTTTGCGTTGCTAGACGTAAGAATCTTATAGCATTAGAACTCAAACTGTATTATTTGTTTGGTAAATTTCGGTTTTCTCGTGCAAAATATATTAAAAAGCAGTAATACAAAACGGAAAGCCCATAAATACTGAATGTATGAAAAATAGCAGACAATCCGAGACCCCTGCGGTGTTGATTGAATTCTCTCGCCTGCAAGTTCTTTTTGTGCGCTTTGTGCTGATGGATTATTTATATCTGATAGTGTGTTGCTCTTTATTATGGACACAATGTATCATTGTCTTACTTACACTCGATCATTAAAACAATTAGACAGCGCACGTCGAAAGGTTGAAAAACGCTGTTCGATCAATAAGCAGGTAGTCGCCCCATTGGGACATCTATAAACCTCTGTACTGTGTGGGGGTGGGGGTGCCTGCACGTAAAATAAAACATTAGTACTTACAATTCAACTTTTAGGCTCCTTTGTCACCGTACACCTGCGAATGGTTCTCGAAACATTTCCGTAATGGGGTTGTTATCGAGGATAATTAGAATATCGATAAGATAATTCAGGGTTTAACTGGAACGTAATTAGTTGTTCTAAGAGTACTCATATCAATTTTACGACATTTATTTCCGCTGATGGTATATATTTTTGACTACGAGAGGAAAAAACAAATCAAGGAGATTTAAGAATCAAGGTCCTTATCAAAATATTGAAATAATTAAAAATCCAATAAGCTAGCCTTCAGTTTGATTTATTGTTGTGATTTCTTGTTTCCCACGAAAGCCCATGGTCTGCAGATACCTTATCAAGGTTGTTATCTGCCCTCCACCGCCCTCCATTTTTAGAAAAAGGATAATCTAAAATCTTTTATGAATTGTAGCTCATGAAGATATTATCACTTGTTTTCATCAATAAATAATTGCACAGATATTTTTAATAGTTCTATGATATTATAAAAAGTAACTCTCAAAGACTGAATTACCTAAGTAATAGGTGCTTAAAATTAGCTTTAATTTCATGCATCGTCTTTGAATCTGATAGTAGATATTTGAAACGAAATCGGCTTATTTATTGAACAACGACGATACATTTACTGTAAATTTTATTTTATTTTCTAGGAATGTGCCAACGATGCACATGAAGGAAAAACTCCCAGTGGCCATTTCGGAGGATTTGAAAGCTTTAGAGCTGTGTTACAAAGGGGAAAATATCAGTATGTTGATATTGTTACCAAATAAACGAGATGGACTTAAAGCCCTCGAAGAAAGCCTCACCTCTGAAAAACTAGCGAAGGTCCAGGAAAAGATGCACCCCTTAAAGGTAGAAGCCTCGTTGCCAAAGTTCAAGCTGGAATTCGAGGAAGAGCTCTCTAAGCACTTGCAAGCTCTGGGTGCCAATCAAATCTTCCGTGGTGGAGCGGACTTTTCTGGAATGACTCCTAGTAAGGAAGTTTCTGTGAGCCAGGTCATCCACAAAGCCGTCATCGAAGTGAATGAGGAAGGTAGCGAAGCTGGCGCTGGAACGGGAGTAGTTGTAGGGAGAAGTGGGCCTTTATCTTTCCATGTTGACCATCCTTTCTTGTTCGCCATAGTAGAGAAAGGTAGCAAGAGTAACATGGTTTTGTTCATAGGCCGTGTAAACACTTTGTAAAATTACATTCTATTATTAAACAAATTTGGATGCTTAATTTGTGTGTGCATTAATAATTTGCAGACAACACTTGTACATACGACATATCTTTTCTTTTACAATAAACAAGTAACATTAAAAAAATATATCGATTCCTACAGTGGATATTAGGAATAATTTAGGAAGTTAGGAAATATTTTATTAAAGTTACATCTTTTAAATAATTACAGTTGTTGTTCTCGTGTCCCACTTTAAAACGAAAGGAGAGGTACAGTAGATTCTGAGGGTATGGACCCACGAACACCCGAATAACGATCAACATTGACTTAGTATCCCCACTGGTATAACTTTCGACAGAGACATTTGTGACCAGGTTTGAAATCGCAGCACAAGCGATGCGAATCCAACGCCCTACCAACCAGGTTATCCAACCCTAACAATTACAACCGCTATAAAGGCGGGAAAATTAGTTTTTAGTTTTTTAATAAAAAATTAAGGAATTAATATTTGAAAAACTGAATTAACATTAAATGTCATCACTACAACTTTTAAAAAAATTATTTGAACTTCATTGGAGGAATACAACGTATTTTATTAACGATTGATAATTTGAACAAGATATGTATATAGGGAGAGTGTGAGCTAATAGTAGGAATTGAATAATAGAAATTTTGATCCTTTGTTCTGTAATTTATATCAACGTAGAAATTTAGATAAAAGCAAAAACTAATTAGATAAATCTGAGTGTTTCAAATAATGATTATTTTCTATATGAATAGGAATGTCTTAAATATGATAATGTTACAAACCTATAATTAGGCTTAGCAGCACGAATACCATCATCGGAAAGACCGAGTTACATTCATCCATATGGGATGCTGCTTTTTGCCGAGTCGGTAATTTCAGAGCTGGGTGACAAGCTTGGCGACCATTTGGTGACGAATTTGAAGATTTCGTTCAAAACAGAAATAGTTAGAAACTCAAAGCTTTAATGATCCATGAAATAGAAACTGAAATGCCTCCTGATTGGCTTAGAAGTTTCTCGGCCCGGCTCCTGGAAACTTGTATTCTCAACTGCATGTTAACCGTTAGTCTTCCCTTTATTCTCTCGATACTCTAAATTGCTTAGGTAAAAAAAATTACTTATTTACACTGCCTACTTCGTCCAGTGCTATATATGATTGCTCATTGTGGGGATATACTGCCAAAACCAACTTAAAATTTATTTAAAGGCAACAGAACAACTATTTTAGGAGGATCTGCAATATGTTTTGTTACGCCCAATACTAACATGTACAAAGAACTGGGCTACCCCCTTTTAAAAAATTAATTTAAAAACTTGCAACCAGCTTTTTCAGCAATATGGACAACATAGATAACGAAGCAATAACAACCTTAAACACACCCCCAGCAATAAAACCAGGATACCCCAAAATATCCTACTCTAAAATCACTGTTTGTTCACAATCCTTTTAACCGATGATACATTTTCCAAATAATTATGTTTATCTCCTCGCAAAACTCTTAAAATTCTGCAAAGTCCGAGGTAGCATATCCTCACACCCCACACACCTAACCAAACAATCAGCAAGAGTCCTGACTCTCACCACATCATCCACTCTCCCTATCTACTAAATACAAATACCATCGCAGAAGGTCACGGAAACATAATGACCAACAAAATAATATCATGATAAGTCTATAATTTGACGATACTGCCATACTTGCGCAAGGACAAACCCCAGTCAAAGCAATAACCGCACTCCAGAATGGTTGTAGAGAGCTGTGAATTATCGGATATGATTATTTAAAAACCTCCTTGAAATTAATATATTGTAAACAATCGAAATATCCAAGGAATGATTAAATTGTTTAGACTATATTTGGCAAAATAATCGATAGGGTGGTAAATCAATAGTATGCCGTATTTTGCGGACAATTTGCAATAGACCAGCTAAAAACTGAAAGTAATAAATGTTGAAGACATTGCGTTAAGCAGATTTTCAGACAACTGATTCAAATGTCGTTCATTCAGCTTATAATTTGTACTACTTTTGACAATATAACCGTTAACCATCGGTTATAAACGGTTATATAACGTTATATAACCGTTTATAACCGACAATATAACCGTTTGGTAAGCTAATTTATTGACAATTTTTGATCAATCGACTATAAACTCAATGCGACGAATGTCGAAGAAGTCTGCACATTTCTGACATTTGATTAAATAGTAACATAATTTGCACATATTTTGGCAATATATCCGATAAGTGAATAATATATCGCATAACAACATTTTTTTACACAAATGTACAATGAATAATGAAAGGAAGAGTCAGTATCTGAATTAAAAAAAAGAATCTAAATAACACCTTATTTTCTTTATTTAAATATAAAATTAAATATTTTGAATTATTTTGAAGCCAAATGAGAGATATTGCGCTTGCCCCCCCCGTTGGCAAATTCCTGCCGCCGCATCTGGACATTTTATAATTATAGGTTTTTCATTAATTTAGTGAAGATTTTAAAAAACGGCAACAAAAATGGAAATAATGCTCAGATAGTAAAGATATTATTCACATATACATATAGCAAATGTTCATTTTGATAAATTTTTTTAATGAGGAACAAAAACTGGTATTTAAAATAATTTGTTTAAACCTTTGTTGAAATACATTAAGATATGATTGGTGTATTTATTCGTTTAAAGTGAAGCTTTTGTATATGCCTGATCTACAATATCCAGATTCAACAATTGTAATTACAGTCATGAATGAATATACAAATAATCGTGAATGCGACTCAATGAATCTCAGAAAATTAAAATTTTAAAATATTATGAATTTTTTGTCTGTTTCTTTAGAGAATTTCTCTCGCGCAAATGAGCATCATAATGAAATGAATGTCGGGAAAAAAAAACTGACGAAGACAATCAGGTGTCCCCGTTAAAAATTTGTTTCGCATCCGTAACGTAAGTTAACGTGTTTTGAGAATTTTTAAAATTGAATTACTTTTCTTAAAAAATTTTAAGAATTGAATACAAATTTGGTAAATCCATCGAATTCCAATTATGAGAACTCTTCCTATTTTTGGGGAGTTATTTCACTCTAATTTGAAACGAAAAAAAATCATATTGACTTTCATCAATGTGTTCCAAATCAACTGTTTTCTTGAGGAGATCAAAGATTTTCTTCACTACACCGTGTATAATCGAGTGGCAAAAGCCTTTCTTCATAATGGTTCAAAAAATGGGGCTTTATAATAAAGTTGATTTTTAATTACTGCTTTATAGTTTGAGTCACATTCATGACGGCGTCCTAGGATAAGGGTAGCGCGTATTCCCTGTGTTCGAATCCCGGTTCGGCCATTCTTGTTCTTCTGTGTTTTATATGTGACGTGTGTGAATGTGTCCCCCTCCCGTGTGAAAAGGGGCTGTGCAAGCGAATGTGATGAGTGAGTAGCAAAAGACGTACTCTTGACCCTATTTGGTGCTGCTACAAAACAAGAAACGCAGATAAGGTTTAAATCGCTGACTACCTCAGCGAGCTTGCAACTGCCGTAAACAACAAATTAAAATTCCTTAAAAATGTAGTTAACTTTCTGAATTTCAAGAATTCATCGAAAAATGAATGTAAATACAGCGTTTTCCAATACATAATATAACGTCATCCTACTCCCCGGGGCCTATAATACTAAGTTATCCAAACAGTTAGACGAGTACAAGATGGAGGGAAGAAAAAAAAAGAGAGACGACAAACGGATATAATAATATCTATAATACTATTATAAATGTGAAAGTTTGGATGAAAGGAGGGATGATGGGGTTCAATCACGCCAGAACAGCTGAAGGAAATTGGATGAAATTTACCGTAGAGATAGATTATAGTCTACAGAAGAACATAGGCTAATTTTTATTCCGGTTAATTGCGTGGTTATTTTTTATTAGTTAAAAACCAGCTATTCCGCCAAAAAAATTTAAAAAAATCTGAAAATATCTGCCTGAGCTCTTTGAATAGTTTGTTTTTATTTTACTATTTCTGGGATTCATCTATTGTAAATAAAATTTCCAGACAGAAAGCCTTTTTCATCAGAATAAAAAAATGTTAAAAAGTCTGTCCGAGCTTTTTGAATAATTTGTTTTTATTAAACCGTTTATCATTTTAACATTATCTTACCATTCCAATGGAATTCTTTGGGATAGATTTGTTCTTTCGTGGATTTCCCGGCAGAAAGACATTTTCATCACTGAAAAGTTCGGCTGTTTTTGTATAAAATTTCTTAAATCGTTTCCCGTTCATAAGAAAAATTAGTTGAACCCAGAAAGTGTATTTATTCTTTCCAATTTCTACTTGAGAAAAGCATCCGTCTGTAGTAGTGAAGCTACTAAGAACAGATGTATTCATGTTTTTTCTTACGCTGTTCTTGTGTTAATATAATTCGATCTTTCCAGTTCATTTCTCTCGATTTTTTCCCCAACTGTACGTATTCCTTTTACCTACTTTCATTATTTACGATTAAATTTTTTAGTGCATTAAATATTACTGCATTTATTGATTTTTTTCTACGTTTCCGTTAATTTGCTGCAACGTTCATCGAAACCATATGATTCGAAATGCTATTGCTGCCGTTCACGCCACATTCGGCCATTTCGCTAAAATTTGGTGATAACCTATTTTTTTTTTGGCGAAAATGACTGTATATTAAAGCTGTTCCCTTATGTGTTTTTGTAATTAAATTGTATTTGTTTAAGCTATGCTTATAGTTGTATATTTCCAATAGTAAATAATGTAGAATTCCGCCAGATTTTCTCAAATTTTTCTAGCGATTGTTCGTTTGCGTCCGGCAAACGGAAAAGTACCCTTATAATTTTAAGTACATAATTTTAAAGTAGTTTTCCCCCCACTCTAATGAGGTTAAATGTAACATGTTTTCGATCGGTTATTTCAAACGATTCTGTTTATTTTCGTAGTGTGTAATAAATTTAAAAATGATTATTGTTAAGTAATAAATTTTTCGATTTCCATAGAAGTGCTTTTGAATAAAAATAAAACAGATTAAATGAAATTAAAATATTCAAATCCGCATTGCATTACCCCCAACTGGCTCGAAAAATTCACGCCTTTGTTTTGCTCTAATTGACGTTGAAGACTTATGCATGCATACGGTTTTGATAACATTTTAGACTGTTATTTCTCACATATACACACCAAAATTTCCATGCGTACAAAGTCGCGAGTAAAAGCTAGTATAAAATAAAGATTAAAATGAAATCTGCTTTGCATATTTCAATGTACCATGTGCCACATTTTTTTTATTTAAAGAAATCTCTTCTATCACTCGAAAGGATAACCATCCCCTCTACCCAATAGAGGACATCCCTACACCCTACATCGGAACCACATTCCAATCCCGTATCATCGTTCCGGTCTTAACCAGTTCTATCCGATTTGAACTAGTTAAATAAAGTAAAAAACTTTTAATTTCCAATCGTTTTCACCATCTGACGTCACGAATGTTACATTATATGCTTTATAAGTTAAAAGAGCGAGCGGAAGCTTTGTAACCGAACGTGGAAATTTCTAAAACATTTCGGTGTAAACCAGTTCTATCCGGTTTGAACTTCGTATTAATACAAAGTAAAAACCTTAATTTCCAATCTTTTTCAACATTTGATGTCTTAAATATGACACAAATACAAAAAGTTAAATTAAAAAGCCGTTTTTTCGTTACTTGAATGATGTAATGACTTGATCCTGGTCGATCAAATAAAATGGTAGCATTAAAACACAAAGGTTTTATTTACAGCTTTACACAATGACAAAAAACTGCAACACTTCCTCCACCTTAAATGCTGGGAAATATTTACAACTGGATTGTCAGTTCGACATCTAATACCGA
>JAOUZG010025578.1:2191742-2220694 GCA_026289955.1 Argiope argentata
ATATATATATATCTTTACATATAATAAAGCACAATGTGTGTGTGTTCGCGCTGTACAAGACAGACCGTTTGACTAACAGCTACCAAATTTGGTACATGTATACCTAGGGTGCCGGGAATGTGCACGTCAGAGCCCCTTTTTTTATTTTTAAATAAAATTTTAATTAACTAAAAAATAAGCCAAATTTTGAATTTTTTTCTCTATAGCTTCCGAAAATATTACAGTACAAAATTGATTTTTGCATCAAGTTAAAGCTAAAAAAATTAGCTTTTCAATGATACAGATGCTTTGACCTATAAATTAAAACTCTATTTTTAATGAATTTTTAAACATTCAATTTAATCGTTTTTTTTCAACAATTTATTTCACATAAAATAAAAATAATTTTTTTTCTTTTCGAGGATATAAAATAAATCAGCTTATAATAATATGCTGCCTATAGATTTCAGAAGTTCTGATTAAAAAAATAAGTTAATTACTACCAAAAACAAAACAGAAAAATATAATTTTCATCACGTGATTATATGAAATGAAATAAATAGGAAGTGTGATATTTTTTAAACAATAAATGCAAGAAAAAAAATTTCTTGATCGTTTGCAATATCAAAATTATTAATTCAATTAAAGAATTAAAATGAATAAAAATACATAATAAAAATATATTATAAAAGTGTGACAGTTAAAACAGAAAAAGAATTTTTAAAAAACCACCAAATGATAATCTTCTGAGAGCGAGATTATTTATTAAAAAGTAAGAAATCTTAAACGAACTCGAAGATGACGTCATTTCAAAGAAACGACGAACAAAAAGCAATTGATAATAAGTAGAAATAAAATATATTTGCATTCGTGATTTTTTTTAAAATTTTTCAAACAAGAAGACATGTATTGAATTGTTACTTTTACTTATGTGAAGGAGATATATTGTGCAAATCAAAGAATTCGCCTTCGTGATTGTAAATTATCTCCACATTTTAATGAATCATGCGAAATAAAAATGCATCTGCTTTCAACGTTAAGCATACGCAATATTAAAGCTATACTGGTAAAACCAGGTTAGTTATTTGAAAACGCATCTTCTTTCAAACAAGTATACGTAAAAATCAATAATGCAAAATTTATAAAATCAGATAAAAATATTATTTACCCGTATATTTCGGAGATATCAAAATTTTCTAACCAAAACAATATCATGTTCTCAGGTGAGAAAAAATAAATCAACTATCATTCCAAATTAAACATATAAAAATGTCATTTTAGGCACGTGTCTGCATAAAATGAAACAAATATGAAACATGGTATTTTCGGGAAATAAATGCATGGAAACGTTTTCTGTGATATTTTACTATACATTTATTACTAATCCAATTAAACAGTTTTATTTAAGGAAAATATGGCTTAGCATCTACAAGGTATCTTCTGTAATCGGAGCCCAACATCTAATTTCTTAATTTTTTTGGGAGAGACATACATCTCTTAACAAATGCTCTAAGTGAAATATAAAATTAGTAGATTGAGAGAAGAAATGATGATGAATTACGACTTTTAAATTTTTACATATATCATCTGCTATGTGAATCATATTTAACAAAATATTCTACAGACAATAAGTCCTCCTTAAAATAAAAAAGTGGCACTCCAATCAACTAAATCAATTATCCAAGCTGATCGATCTATGCAAATTTCAATATAACTATTCGATAAAAATTGGAGATTTCAGATCACTTTATCAAGATCTTAAAGAAGCCAATCATGGTTACTCTAGAATAATTGGCCTAGAATATGAAAATGATGATTGTTCTAAATGTGCAAGAATTGATAAAGAAGATAAGTACTGAATAAATCAGTCATATTTGAAGAAGATAGAAATGTTTATTTATTTACTGAGAAGTTGAAATATTAAGAATATTTTACAGAATATGAATCTATAAGACCAAAGGAATTGAAACCATAATTTTTTTAAATATATTTATAAACCAAAAAATATGTATCATTAAAATTGAGATCATTTATATACATCTAAAAATAAAATTAAAAACTGAATGTTTCATTTAATTTGGGAAATTTTTGCTGAACAATTCTTTGAGATATTATAAATTATAAAAAAAATTATAACTTTTCAATTTCTGTAGTGAACATAAAACATCAACTACTCTGCTCTCAATTCTTAGTTTTATTTAATGACATACTTAGATTGAGTAAAGAAATCTTTATATTAATGGAAGCTTCATTTCAATTTTAATTTAAAACTGAATTTTGCGTGCACTGATAGAAAATCAGAGAGAGACGCGGAGTTCAAAGATAGGACAGATTAAGGCCTATATAATAATGCAAGTGAATCATATGGCTATCGAAATTTAGAGCTTAAAAAATATTTTGCTGGAAAACTTATTATGAGACTTAGTTAAAATTCATCGAACCCTTTTGTCCGAATAAATATTGAAGAATCGGCTGGTCGCCAAATGCGGCTAGTTTATAATAAACGGAAAATTATTATATAAACATTTATTTGTATTCAACAAAATTCGATTATTGAATTTCATATTGCTTTGAATAATGAAATGAGTAAATGTCCAATTATAATTAATAATAATGAATAATATTAATAATAATTAATAATATTAATAATTAATAATATTAATAATTAATAATATTAATAATAATGAATAATATTAATACGCAATAATATTAATAATAATTAATAAAATTAATAATAATGAATAATATTAATACTCAATAATATTAATAATAATTAATAATATTAATAATAATTAATAATGAATAAATATCCAATTACAATTAATACTTTGCATTAAAACAAAGTTAGTCTTAGATATTAATGAAATTAAACAAATGCAATAAAGGCTGAATTACATACATTCTATTTAAACCTATTACAAGGCTGCGAATTCAGAACTTAATCATGAGTACTGATTTACATGCATGCTTAAAAATTAAAGTAAAAAAATGCCATTACAAATTAAAAATTAAAAATTACAGTGTTTTTATATATCTGTAACATTGCTGCTGATAATCAGTACCATATAAATATTTTAAAATGTCGTCTAGAAGAAATTTTAAGCCTAATAAAATAACAAGAAAGTTGTGCTTAAAATAGATCTTATACTGTAGTACCATGTTTCAGCAGATTTGGGCATTATTCCTTGCCGTAAAAGGAAACCAAAAAGTAGATGTAGTTTTTTTTATATCTGTATTTTTCCAATTTAATACTTTCAAGGATTTTGTCAAATTGGATTTGTTGAAAAAGGCTTCAACACATTTATTTGCTTCTTCCATAATGTAATTTATCACTGTGTTACGAAAAAAAATTCTGAAAAACATCATCGAATCATCTAAATCCCAAGGGAAATTTTTTTACCCATGCACTGATACTAAGAGTCGAAGTAAATTGAAAATTTGGAGGAGCATTGGAAGGTCCTTGCCAGCCAATAGGACACCTACAGCGAGCTGCATTTAAAGTATCATCATCAGATTCACTTTCCGATTTAGAGTATTAATCTTCAGAAGATAAAATTAATTCATCACAGTCAGAATCGTTAGAATTTAAATCCATATTAAGCTCAACAATTTTCGCATAAATATAATGTTAATTAAATTTAGTGCAAGAAATCAATAGTAAATTTCAGTAATATAATAAAAAAGCTTGATGATATATATTTCATAAAGGTAATCAACACTTATTTAATTAAAAAATATTCGTAAGGTCAACTCAAGTTCCCTAAGCAGTGCACTTCACTCGAGTTTCTAGACCTTTCAAAAAGAAAATTATAGCCAGGAAAAATTAATAACCTTTGGAATTAAAATCTAAAAATAAGAATCCTATTGAATGATTACATAAGTCAAACTGTTATAAAAATACCAATGAGAAATTAGAATTTGACCATGTGACCAATATGAAAGCAGAGGCAAATAAAAGTGATAACGGATTTATTTAGAGATCCCTTTGCCCTCATGTGAAAGACCTTTTTATCATGCCAGAACATGGTATTATTATTGGGATGAGGTTTTTTGGCATCAACAAAAATCTGTAAGCGAAAAATAAAAAATTTATTATCTGCACGATTGATGTAAAATATATTTCAATTAGATAAATTAATACACAAATTTCCAATTAGTTAATTTATTTTTTTTAGAGTTACACCGGAAAATTTTTAATTAAAATTTTTAACATGCTTTAAGAATTAATAATTTACGAAAATATTAGCTTTTAAATTTTTAAAAGATATTTGTGAATATTATTTTTGCTTTGATAAAAAAATAATTACAAATGATAAGAAGATTTTAACATCAAGAGAACTCCGATGATACATCTATGACTAGACCACCAATAACTTGCTGCTTTACCACAGCAACATGATTCCCAAACCCAGATTTTACCAATTAATTCTATAATAAAAAATTCACGATCCTCTGTATTTATCTTTATATATAAATTAATTATGATTTAGCACAATATTCAAATTTTTGTATTGCCATTTTTAAGCCACTTTTCTCCCATCTGAGTTTTATGACTGGAAGTAAAAATCACTTAAATGAAAAACTCTGATCATCCTTCACAAACTGGCAAAACTATTATAGATTCATTAATATCTATAATTTTTGTTTGTTTTAATTAATGGACTAAAATGTGTAGCAATTATTTTTATTATTTCAATGAACTAAAAACCTAATTTTTCACTCACGGTTTTTGCTGAAGTTATGATTACGTACTCTAAAGTGTTTATTATTATTATTTTATTGAGCATCCATCTTTTGAAATTCACATGCAGAGAAATATTGTAAATGAAATTTTTGAAATTATCCAAGCACGATGAACATGGAAGAAACGTTCTGAAAGGGGTAATTTTTAATTGGTCGATACTTGCAGCTGTCTCCTTTTTATCTACAAGATTTCACAATTTATGAAGTTTCACAAAAATTCATAATGTTGTAATTTAATAAAGTGGATACAATTGAAATTTTGATTCCATTGCGTAAGTTAAATAAAGAAAAGGTTTTATCAATATTTGTTGGCAGAGAAATGCATGGATTTATGAAAATATTACTGTGCAAACTGTGAGTAATTTTTACAAATAATTGGGACAAGTTTAAGAATGATATAATAAATTGACATTCAAAATATTCACCTACTAAAAATAAGAATGAAATGATAATTTTTAAACGATATAAGCCATTTTCACAAATGGATGCTTTATTATTTTTTCTTATTTCAATATTAAAATTAACTTTAAAAACTTATTATCTCAACTTACGTCTTAATTATTTCAAAATAAGATAATAAGTCAAAAATATCCAAATTAATAATATTTTAATAAACATATTATTACTAAAATATTTACTTGCTATACATTGACAAAAGATTGTTTTATTAAAAAAAATTGAAAAAAATTTCCACATTTTTATTTTAAAATTTTTGATAACAGCTATATATTTTCAAAAATGAACGTAGTATTTTTAATATTAAGTATTAAAAAATATTAATAAATTTTTTATATTCTATTTTAATCAGTGTACCATATATATCCTTTTATTTTAATTTCCAATGCCAAATATGCCAGCAAAATGCTTAAAACTAAATATCGGGAAAAACTAAGTAAGATTCTCTGAGTGTTGGCAAAAAGAAAGTATTATGTTCGTAATGCAATTTGATGAATAATAATTCCTCTAAATAATTCATTAAACATTTTTTTCAATTTTTTACACAAATTTATAAAATCATATTGCTGGATTTTTTAAATTTATTTTTGAACAAATTATATTTTCTGAAAACATTACAAATTAAAAGAGAAGATCTTAGTTCTCAGAGCGAAAACCAAATTCTTATCTGAAAAACCGCCCGGTAATTGTCGTGCTTCGACAGATTTACGACTCAAATTGTCACTCTGTTCCCTGGGACACACGATTCCTCGCATTTCGGGTGGTATTATTGTTAAAAAGCGGGGTAGATTACCCCCCGCTGTTACTGCTCGGGGGAAAGCAAAACACACCATGCCGGTTTAGGAACGTCCTGACAATTTCTTCTCTTGTAAATTGTGTTCAACCTTTATTTTGACCGCCGCCGTTTTAAGAACAAACTTGCGCTAGACAGCCGACGCTCGATGGGTTAAAAAACTTGCAACTAAATTTTTTGAAGACTTGGAAAAAATCCATAATGAAGCCATCCTTAATATCCCCAGATATACACCAAACATTAAAGTCAGAAGACCTAGAAATATTTTACTCTAATCTCACCTCATTTCCAATATTGTAATTTAACTTTTGTTATTTTTAACTTTTTCTTTTTTCCATACTTAAACTCTTATTTTTGATGATTTAAATCAGCTCTAAGTCTTAAGTTCTCGCAAGGTGCATAACTCCACACCCACCACCCCTAAATAGCCAATCAAAACCTGTCCTGACTCTCGCCAACTCACCCACCCCTACTCCTCAACAACTACTACTTAAGGGCCTGCAGAACTTTTCCAGTCCACTTCGCAGACGGTCAAGTATGTAGCTGAAAGCAACGTGGAAGCATTTCATCATGACTGGGGATAAGCCCCTGCCGGGGCTAGGAGCCCCAATAATCCAACCACTAGCGAGGAGTTAGTTGCTATAGTGATTTGATCGAGTTAGTTGAGAGTTTGCTCTGAAATAAAAAGCGTCTCGCTGGACTAAAGGATTTGTGAGCTGTGTTTGCGTTTGCTGTTAACGCTGTGTTATTGAGCTCGCTGCGATTTACTGTATCTGTGCTATACGATAGCTGTTTTGCAGTCTGTTTTCATCGTACGTAAGACTTGAATTTACGCTGTAATTGACTGTTGACTGCTGAATTGTATTTATCTGAAATTTTTACTTTATTAATTATCCTGTAAATAACTGTAAATAGCTGTAAATAAATTTGTTTGTGCTGCCCTCATACAAAGTCCATTCAGTCCGATCCCGATACGCTAAAAACGTAACAATATAAACAATGTATTATTGCCGTATTTGCGCTCGGTCAGTTATCAAACAAGTAGACAGCGCATGCGTCGAAAGTCTGATAAACGCTGTTCGATCGACGGCAGGTAATTGTTCCACAGGAACAACTATAAACCACTGTATTGTATTTTCTCTCACTAGGCATTCGTTTGTAGAATTTGCCAGGAAAAAAACTTATCTTAGATTAATTCAGACATCTATTGCTCTTTTTTGTTTCTGATGCGAGATTGTGTGTGTGTTTTCATTTTATTTGCGAGTTACTTTCTATAGTTCTTCAAATTTAAGAGCCATTTTTTTTATTTTACCTCGTTTCTTTGAGTAAATATCCAGAATTCTAATGCAATATGCAGTGAAAATGGAAAATTTAAAAACACCGAAATAGCAATTTATAGTCAAACATTGAATGCTTGAATTCATCTGCGGCAAACAGAAATCAGGTCCTTTTTTAGGATTCTTTGCCTACATACCATCTTACAACTGGCCAAATGTGAAAACGGAATTACTGTACCCAAGATTATTTTATGGTAATCTTGCTTAAATTTCAGCATTTTTAATTATTTATTTATTTATGTGCATTTGCGTAGAATAAAACATCAGTACTTACAATTCAACTTCTAGTATCTTTTGTCACAGTACACCTGCGAATGGTTCTCGAAAAATTTCCGTAATCGGGCTGTTATCGAGGATAATTTACTTGTTGAAATGATAATTCAGGGTGGAACTGAAACATAATTAGTTGTTCTAAGAGTACTCATATCAATTTTATATCACTATTTCCACATTTTTTGCGACATTTTTTTGATTTTGAGGCGATTTAAGAATCAAAGTCCTTATCAAAATATTTAAATAATTAAAAATCCAATAAGATAGCCTACCAGTCTCATTTATTCTTGTGATTTCGTGTTTCCTCCTAAAGCGCATAATCTATAGATACATTATGAAGGTTGTTATCTGCCCACCATTTTTAGAAAACTGATAATCTAAAATCCTTTATGAATTGTATTTCAAGAGGGTATTATCACTTTTTTCCATCAATTAATAATTGCACTCATGTTTTTAATAGCTTCTATGACATTTTAAAAAGTAACTCTCAAAAACTGAATTACCTAAGTAATAGGTGCTTAAAATATAGCTTTAATTTAAAATATATATTAATATTTTAATATCATGCATAGCCCTTGAAACTGATAATATATATTTGAAACGTAATCGAGTTATTTATTGAACAACGACGATACATTTACTGTACATTTTATTTTCTATTCTAGGAATGTGTCAATGATGCGCATGTACGGAAAACTCCCAGTGGCCTTTTCGGAGGATTTCAAAACTTTAGAGCTGTCTTACAAAGGGGGAAATGCCAGTATGTTGATATTGTTACCAAATAAACGAGATGGACTTAAAGCCCTCGAAGAGAGTCTCACCCCTGAAAAACTAGCGGAGGTTCAGGAACAGATCCGCCTTATAAAGGTGTCATTCAAATTGCCAAAGTTCAAGCTGGAATACGAGGAAGAGCTCTCTGGGCACTTGCAAGCTCTCGGTGCCAATCACATATTCCGTGGTGGAGCGGACTTTTCTGGAATGACTCCTGCTAAGGGTGTGTCTGTGAGCCAGGTCCTCCAGAAAGCCGTCATCGAAGTGAATGAAGAAGGTAGCAAAGCTGCTGCGGCGACAAAAGCTAGAATTGCGAAAAGTAGACCTTTATCTTTCCATGTTGACCATCCCTTCTTGTTTGCCATAGTAGAGAAAGGTAGCAAGAGCAACATGGTTTTGTTCATGGGCCGCGTAAACACTTTGTAAAATTACATTCTATTATTAAACAAATTTGGATGCTTAATTTGTGTGACTATTAATAATTTGTAGACAACACCTGTACATACGACATATCTTTTCTTTTACAATAAACAAGTAACATAAAAAACAATTTTTTAAATCCATTCTTACTTTGGATATTAGGAATAATTTAGGAAGTTAGGAAATATTTTGTTTTAGTTACTTTTTATTAAATAATTACAATTGTTGTTCTCGTGTTCCACTTTAAACAAAAGGAGAGGTGCAGTAGATTCTGTGGGTATGGACCCACGGGCACCCGAATAACGTTCAACATAGACTCAGGATCCCCACTGGTATAACTCTCGACAGAGACATTTGTGACCAGTCTCAAACTCGCAGCACAAGGGATGCGAATCTAACGCCATACCAATCAGGTTATCCTGCCCTAACAATTACAACTACTATAAAGGCGGGAAAATTAGTTTTTAATTAATAAATAAAAAATTAATGAATTAATAATTGAAAAACTGAATTAACATTAAATGTCATTTGCTACATGTTTTTAAAAATTTATTTGAACTTCATTGGATGTATGAAGTTCAAATAAATTTTGAACTTCATACATCCAATGAAGTATGAAGCTCAAAATTTATTTTAAAACGTATTTTATTAAAGTTTAATTAAGTAAATTATTTTTAAGTAAATTTTTAAGTAAAGTTTTTAAGTAAATTTATTTTAAACATATTTTATTAAATTTTTAAAACGTATTTTATTAAAGATTGATAATTTGAACAAGGTATATATAGGGAGAGTGTGAGCTAATAGTAGGAATTGAATAATAGAATTTTTGATCCTTTGTTCTGTAATTTATATCAACGTAGAAATTTAGTTAAAAAGCAAAAATTAATTAGATAAATCTGAGTGTTTCAAATAATGATTATTTTCTATATGAATAGGAATGTCTTAAATATGATAATGTTACAAACCTATAATTAGGCTTAGCAGCACGAATACCATCATCGGAAAGACCGAGTTACATTCATCCATATGGGATGCTGCTTTTGTGCCGAGTCGGTAATTTCAGAGATGGATGACGAACTTGGCGACCATTTGGTGACGAATTTGAAGATTTTGTTCAAAAATGAAATTGTTAGAAACTGAAAACTTTCATGATTCGTCCAAAAGAAACTGAAATGCCTCCTGATTGGCTTAGGAGTTTCTCGGCCCACCTCCTGGGAACTTGTATTCTCAACTGCATATTAACCGTTAGTCTTCCCTTTATTCTCTCGATACTCTAAAATGCTTAGGTAAAAAATAATTACTTATTTACACTGCCTACTTCGTCCAGTGGTTACATATGATTGCTCATTGTGGGGATATGCTGCCAAAACCAACTTAAAATTTATTGAAAGGCAACAGAACAACTATTTTAGGAGGATTTGCAATATGTTTTGTTACGCCCGATACTAAAATGTACAAAGAACTGGGCTACCCCCTTTTAAACAATTAATTAGAAAACTTGCAACCAGCTTTTTCAGCAATATGGACAACATAGATAACGAAGGAAAAACATCCTTAAACACACCCCAAGCAATAAAACCAGGATACCCCGAAATATCCTACTCTAAAATCACTTTTTGTTCACAATCCCTTTAATCGACGATACATTTTCCAAATAATTATGTTTATCTCCTCACTAAACTCTTAAAATTCTGCAAAGTCCGAGGTAGCATATCCTCACACCCCACACACCTAACCAACCAATCAGCAAGAGTCCTGACTCTCACCACCTCATCCACACTCCCTATCTACTAAATATAAATACCATCGCAGAAGGCCACGAAAGCATACTGACCGACAAAATAATATCATGATACGCTGACGATACTGCCATACTTGTGCAAGGACAATCCCTAGACAAAGCAATAACCCCACTCCAAAATTACCTAACAAATCTAGAAAGGTGGCTCAGCAAATGGAAAATGCAATTAAATGTGGAAAAAATGGAAGCAATACTATTCTTCAAAAAAAAATAATAATAACTCGCCCAAAATTAAACTATACAACACAGAAATCGAATGGCAAAATGAAGTGAAATACCTTGGCATCACAATTGATAGGAACCAAAAATACAAAGTGCACATACGCAAAACGCGAGAAAAATTCAATAAGGCTTTTAAGTCAAAATATCCTTTAATTTACAGAAACTCTGGGCTTTCTCTGGAAGGCAAAGTGCTAATTTACCTGGTATCCTTAAGACCAATCTTGGCATACGTGTCCAATCTGGGCGGAGACAGCTAGTTCACACCTACAAAAAATAACAGCCCTTGAAAATAAAACCCTCAAAATGATTGCATCAGCCAGATGGATCCACCATAATAGAGAAATAATAAAAGCCCTGAACATCCCCCCAATAAAAGAATTTATGAATAAACTAGAGAAAAACTTTTATGGTAATATCATTAATATCGACAACCTCACTCTCACAATTCTGCCGCGATACGGTATTAAAGATCAAGCAAATAAGTGGAGACTCAGGTGTTCACTTACCCTCTAGGCATTCCGTCCATTCCTAATGTTTATTTATTTATATATTTCATTTTTTCATTTTTTTAAATCAAAAAAAATTTACTCTTTATTTATTAATTGTTACATATAGATATTTAATTATTATCAATCAATTTACACTTGGAAACTAAATTTAATTACCACACAATCCTAAGCTACTGTTGAACTCCATAACTCAATAGGAAAATTTCCAAAATTATCAAAGCTCAAATATTTAGACAAACAGATGGTGGGACCTGAGGCCCCAATGAGCTGTAACTCACTTTACAACTGCAAAGCTTACTGAATACCAAGTCCGAGGATCCAGATTTTACTGGGGTTAAGTCCCTGCTGGGGCTAGGTACCACATCAACCCTACCATCATTCTGCTTGTTGAACGTTACTCGGTAATTCTCCTTAGCCGCCAAAGATACGTGTGTTAATAATAGCTCAATGGATGCGTGTGTAGGAGTTGGGTGCGATGAATTCAATTGGACGGTTATTGGAATTGAGCAGGAAGCGGATTTGGAGCCGAAGGCAATTAACGAGTCGTCGTGTTGATATCGAAGCAACAGCGGAAGAGTCCAGAGGGGAAACCAGCGTGCTGCGAAGCTCAAGCAAATGCCAAAATGAGCTGCTGTATACCGAGTTCTGTTCTATGTGTTCGTCTTGGCTGTACATATTTGTCTTCTTTGTGTCAATGCCTTCGTGTAAATATTTTGGTTTTTTTTACTGACGCCTGCTGATTGTGCCCTTATACCACACACACACACTATATAAAGCAAGCGGTGGATAATTCGCAAAAATACGTTGTCTAATTATAACATAAAGCATATCACGGAAATGATTTAATAATGTATCTTTGATTAATGTTGATGCTGTATGTTGTAAAAAAATATGAGCTTTAGCTAGGCATACATATTCAGAGAGGGAGATAGCAGGGGGCTAGGGGGGCAATTGCCACCCTGTCGGTAACCTCTTGCCCCCCCCCCGTCGGCTAGATATTTAGAGTTTCGTCAGCAAAAATATTCACCGTTTCAGAATAATTGTATCAGAATAATTGTAGTAGCTGCGCATTATCGAATATGATTATTTAAAAACCTCCTTGAAATTAATATATTGTAAACAATCGAAATATCCAAGTAATGATTAAATTGTTTAGACTATACTTGGCAAAATATTCGATAGGGTGATAGATCAATAATATGCCGTATTTTGCGGTCAATTTGTGATAGACCAGCTAAAAACTGAAAGTAATGGATGTTGAAGACATATGTTAAGCAAATTTTCTGATTCAAATGTCGTTCATTCAGCTTATAATTTGTACTACTTTTGACAATATAACCGACAAAGGTGATAAAACTAAAAAAACCTTTCTTCATAATGGTTCAAAAAATGGGGCTTTGTAATGAAGTTGATTTTTAATTACTGCTTTATAGTTTGAGTTACATTCATGACGGCGTCCTAGGATAAGGGTAACACGTATTCCCCGTGTTCGAATCCCGGTTCGGGCATTCTTGTTCTTCTGTGTTTTATATGTGACGTGTGTGAATGTGTCCCCCTCCCGTGTGAAAAGGGGCTGTGCAAGCGAATGTGATGAGTGAGTAGCAAAAGACGTACTCTTGACCCTATTTGGTGCTGCTACAAAACAAGAAACGCAGATAAGGTTTAAATCGCTGACTACCTCAGCGAGCTTGCAACTGCCATAAGAAACAATAAACAACAAATTAAAATTCCTTAAAAATGTAGTTAACTTTCTGAATTTCAAGAATTCATCGAAAAATGAATGTAAATACCGCGATTTCCAATACATAATAAAACGTCATCCTCCGGCCCGGTGAATATAATACTAAGTTATCGAAACAGTTAGACGCTTACAAGATGGGAGGAAAAAAAATGAAAAGAAAATAAATAGACGACGAACGGATATAACAATATATAAAATAAAGATTAAAATGAAATCCGCTATGCATATTTCACTGTATCATGCGTCACATTTTTTTTTATTTAAAGAAATCTCTTCTATGACCCTTAAGCAGGGGTTCTCAAAAGGTGGGTCGCGAGATATGGAAGAAAAGTTTATAGAAAATTAATTTATTGCTGTAGTTTTCATTAAAAAAAGAGTACCCCCTACAAGTTGTTTTTCGTGTTCTATTAGTTAATGGGATACATGAGATTGTTTGGAATTAACCAATTTTTTAATATCTGGAATGAGCTTTATAACACACAAAACAACGTCATTTTCCAGTGTCAAACAATTTTTTGATTTTGCTTTTAAATTTATCATTATGGAGAATCCTTGTTCACAGTTGTAATGTGTAGAAAATGGCGTAAACGTTTTTAATGCTGTTGTGGACAGTTCTGGGTATTCCTTTTTAATACGTACCCAAAATTTGTCGACATAATCTTTGTTAAGTTACTCTAGCTGACTGGTCATTTGAAATCTCTATCAATTGATCCTGATGACGGACGCTTAGCTCAGCTTTTGTTACGGCTTGCTCTCTGAACGGATTGACTATCCACACAATCCCACTCATATCCTTAACTGGGATGTAATCAGTAAACTGTTTCAATCAAAGTTTCAAGATGAGATGATACTAGTAAACAGAAAGATCAAGTGTCAAGGGATGTGGCGCCAATACCCGACACATACTTTACGAATTCTTGAGTACGTGTAAAATTTTTTAAATCTATGTATGAACTTTAGACAGAGTTAAAACGTTTGGTGATCACTAAAATGCTTAGTCTAAAAAGGGGGCCGCAACGTCTAAAAGTCTGAGAACCCCTTCCCTAAAGGATAACCATCATCTTCTACCCTATAGATATCGCCTGTTCTATCCAATACATCGGAACCACATTCCAATCCCGTATCATCGTTCCGGTCTGAACCAGCTCTATCCCCTTTGAACTAGTTATATATAGTAAAAAAATTTTAATTTCCAATCGTTTTCACCACTTGACTTTAAAAACGTTACATATTATGTTTTATAAGTTTGAAGAGCAAGCGAAAGATTTGCAACCAAACGTGAAAATGTCTATATCATTTCGGTGGAAACCAGTCCATTCCGGTTTGAACTTCGTATTAATACAAAGTAAAAACCTTAATTTCCAATCTTTTTCAACATTTGATGTCTTAAATATGACACAAATACAAAAAGTTAGTTTAAAAAGCCGTTTTTTCGTTACTTGAATGATGTAATGACTTGATCCTGGTCGATCAAATAAAATGGTAGCATTAAAACACAAAGGTTTTATTTACAGCTTTACACAATGACAAAAAACTGCAACACTTCCTCCACCTTAAATGCTGGGAAATATTTACAACTGGATTGTCAGTTCGACATCTAATACCGAGAACTCAAAGGCTGTCCGTGTATTCGGCTATTGCGCGTAGCTCCAGAGATCGACGGATTACTTACGGTAAATCTTTTCAATAAACTCGATATCACTTCAACTCCAGTTCTTCAGCTCTGCTCACAGCTCATTCCGTTGTCGTTTCAGCTCTCGTCCAGTCTCTACTGGATCAGCTTGTCTCGTCCATCCCGCTTCTTCCAAAACCTTCCATTTTAACATTGGTGAAGTTTCGCCTCTCGGGCTCGCATTGGCGTGCTGGAGATGCCGATCATCAAATGATTATTCAGAAATATTCCCATTGGTCGGCCGTCAACCTTGAGAATATTTTCAAAACATCCACCCTCTTATCAGAACCTTCACAATACACAAATATTCACATCTGGAAGTTTTAGTCCTTCTTTCTTCAATGGGTCATAAAACGCCTATGTTGTTCATTATTGGAACTTTATTCCAGTTAGGGTGGTACATAGAAGAAATAGTCTTTTCTGGGGGTTTAACACAGTTCCATTCTTCAAAGGCCGCCATTGCATGTGTTTTCCATTATCTGACTCCTAACAAGTCCAAAGGGTAACATCACAGCGGGAGAACCACGATGCACAACAAAGGAAAAAATCCCCTCGCAGCTCTCCAGAAGTAACAATGTTCGCACATGTGTCTCTTCAAAGGGAGACAAGTTTAACGATTTCTTTACAATAATCTATGAACGCTTTAAAATATTGAAGCAGCTATGGTAACACGTTTATTTTCACACATTTTACAGGAATCTCACACAGGTAATAAACAGGTTTCATAATTTAAATATAAATTTACATATTTTTTTTCTTTTTAGGGCTTCATTGAAATAAATAGGACGTACCATTTATGCTTTATTCATTGCATTTTTGTTGACGCCAAAAATCTTCATTCCCAGAAGAACATCATGTGGAACATGATAATAAATATATAACAAGCAACTTTTATAAGTGAAAATGATAATCTACACGTTCATGGAATTTACGACCTTATTTAAGTTCAACAATTTTTACTCAGGTGGTGGGCTGACAGCTCCAGTTTATTGTTTTTCTTAATGTTTTTTTGTTTGACAAAGAATATACTGCCCACTGAACTTCATTAAACTGCTCATTAAAATTAAATTTTTATAACTTTTTAACCATAGCTCTTGCATTTCTTAATATACGCTAACTTCCTTTTAAAATTGTTTATAAAGTCAGGTAATATAAAATAAGGTACTTTTCCGTTAGCCTTCGTCATCGGAAAATCGACAAATAATGTAGAAATCTGCCAAATTTTTTGCAACGATTTTCAAACGAAAAATCGCCGCATAATGTAGAATTCCGCCAAATTTCTTCGTAGATTTTTCGCTGGCGCCCGGTTAACGGAAAAGTATCTAAAATAAAATATCAATACAATGAATGTTATATGAAAAAAAAATATTAGTATCTGCCAAATTGAGAGCAAAATATTATTTTCAAAAAATGTGCGTCCCAAAAATATTACTTTAAAAGTATTTTCAAATCGTGAAAAAAAAAATACTTAAAAGCTATAATTCTGAAGAATTGTGTCATATTAATAGCTATCAATAGATTATGAATACGTATTTCCCTTATCTTTAAATCAGGACATCCTTTTAAAAAACACTGATTTAATAAATAAAAAAGTAGTTAAATTGACCGATATTTCTTTCAGAGTCTTTTAACCTTGAATATATATATATATTTCAATTTAGAGAAATTCGCTTCTGCGTAAATGAAATAATAGATGTTGATTGAAACTTAAAATATTACACCATTGACTGAAACCATCGTAACAGACCGTAAACTGGCTTATGATCACTTCCCTCTATACATACGAAGTGACTTTATCTTAACGGAGAGAAGTAATACGAAGTGCAAAGGGGTAAGAATTCACATACAAAAAATAATTCTTTGGTGTTTGTTGTTTTGTATGCATTCTTAGAAGGATAATATATAAAATATAATCAGTCAGTTCATCAACTTGAATACTTAAAGGTAAAGTGTTTTTCTTTTTTAAAGCATTGTTGGAGTGGATACCAATATCAATCTTCAATTAGAAGTTTATACTTAAATTTTTTTAATATTTACTTGCTTCTTGTTTATAAAAATGGAATCTTATAATAGATATTTCACATTCAGGCTGATGTATCAATGTTATGAAAGTTTATTATGTGTTCTTGTTCACAATATATATATATATATATATATATATATATATATATATATATATATATATATATATATATATATATGAAATCAAAATTTGATACCATGTTAAAGCAAGTTAAAGTTGAAAAAAATTGTTACTAAGTTGCATATATTTATAGTAATAAAATATGCAATCGAATAATATTGGTAGTAGTAGTAGTAATTTCCTTTTACATGCCTATCTATGCCCATAATCTCATTTTTATGATCATGTATGTAATTTATAAAGCTAGATGAGACACTTATAGCTAAAGCAATCAAGGATGGATTAAATCAAATTTGTTGAGTTCAAAATTTTTTTATAAAAATATTTTAATTTGATAGCCAATCATGACTTCTAAATGTATGGTTTTTATGATATGTGTTAGGACCTTTTTTACCGTCTTTATGATGTATGTTTGCAAATAATCCATAAAAGGAAATCAAATGAAACATTCGCAGATAGTAAAGGTAAGGCTGAAATGTTAATATGAAACCTGATGTATATAAATGATAGAGTATTTAAAAAATTAGCTAATAAATAGCACAATATCCATAAAAATACAACTTTTGTGATCACGTATAGCCAATAAAACGAAAAAAAATCATTTCACAAAAATAGAAATTGTAAAAGATTAAAACGAAATCTGCTATTGCATAGTTCAATGTATCATGTCAGAAAATGAATTCTTGAACGGCCAAGCACCACGTGATCGTGCAAGTTAAATTGCATTTTAATTCATTTTCATTGTTTCATTGAATGAGTCACTTCTGTACTGAAAATGATCCAAAAAAACTTTGTCCCTCATTCATTGTTTTTTAAAAAATATCACATTTCCTATTTATTTCATTTTATATAATAACATGCTCAAAATGACATTTTTCTAGGTTTTATTTACTGTAGTATAAAGTTTTTTGGATCGTTGGTAATACTAAAGTGGCTCATTCAACGAAACAAGGAAAATGAATGAAAATATAATTTAACTTGCACGAGCACGTGGAGCTTGGCCATTCAAGAATTTATGTTCTGACATGGCGCATTGAAATATGCGTAGCAGATTTTATTTTAATCTTTTATTTTAATTTTCAATTTTTCTGATTTTCTTTTATTTTACAAGGGGAGTTAGCTCAATTGAAAATTTAAGAATCGAAGTGAAATATCAAAGTTAATCAATCACTCAATGTTAATCATTACTTCATCAAAATTATTAAACTTTAGATATTCAAAGCAGCTATTTTAGAACTTCTGTTTAGTGTTTGTTAGTAATGATGATATAATATTTGACATTTTTATACGTCTACCTCATGATCTAGGCGTCCCGGGTTCGAGTCCCATTAGGGCATGGTTGTTCATCTGTGTACTATCTTTGAAATATGTGAATGTGTCCCCGATCCCTGATGATGAATGTGTAGCTAAATCGTGTTCTTGATCCTAGGTGGCGCTACTTCAAAAAAATAAAAAAAAAAGGCTTATTCGGTTTAAAATCGCTTATAGCCATCAGCACGCATGTTCATGGCAAGTGTCATTAGTAACAACAACTACAGAAATGCATGTTTTTACAGCCCAACTTTCCACACATTTTCTTAAAGGCTATCTAAACAATTTTTGAGAGTTGAAACGCAAATAGAAAATTATTTAGGAACTAGTGATGTTGCATATTTAGAGAAATTTCCAAAAAATTTTAACTCTAGAAATATGAGTTGTTCCATTTATATGAATAACTACTTTCCGTGTGGAATTCAAAATTTACTTTAGACATTTACTTATTAATACAGTATCTTCTGAATTCACCTATAGAATTTTCGAAACAGAAGGTCTGAAGCAATGTAAATAACGAGTATTTGTCAAACTGTCATACACGTTTCTTCTAACATCAATAAAACGAAATATCCACAAAGAGCTCCCCAAGCAATAAAAATATGAAACTATATCAGAATAAATTAACAGCAGTCACAGTTAACTGATGCAATAATTGTGCCATCAATGAATTGTAGCTTGTTATCATATCAGAACATGATGTTCTTTTTGGGATGATTTTTTGGCGTCAACACAAATCCGTAGGGTAAAAATAAAAATTTTATTATCTGTACACGCCTCCAAAAAAATTGGCTTTTAGTAACGCGTTCCCATTGCATTTATAAAAGCTTAGATTAAAAAAATAAGTTAATGACTACAGCAAATAAAACCTAGAAAAATGTCATTTTGAGCACTTGATTAAATGAAATGAAATAAATAGGAAATGTGATATATTTCTTTAAACAATCAATGCGAGATAGAGTTTTTTTTGGATCATTGGCAATACTAAAGTGACTCATTGAATGAAACAATTGAAATGGATTAAAATGTAACTTAACTTGCACGTGTATGTGGTGCTGGGCTGTTCAAGAAATTATCTTCAGACATGATACACTGAAATATGCATAGCGGATTTCATTTTAATCTTTTTGGTTTAAGCTGTGTTTATTTTTGAGAATTTTTTCATGCAATACAGCAACACTATTTCGTTTTTCAGTTAAAGATCTAACACCAAACAGAAGTACCTGCATGCTTTGACCTCTTCTTGTGTACAGCTGACCTTTCCGCCACCGCTGAGGGTATCAGTGTCGACAATATGCATGCTTAGACTATAGAAATAAGGGACAATAAAGATGTGAATTGGTTCAAGAAATGCCACATCTTTTTTTAAATATTAATTTATCAAATAATGGTGATATAGTCAAATTTCTTTTCTTGGACGATGCAAGTGGAAAAATTAAATTTTAATTGTATATATAAAATACTAACACAAATGAAATAGAAAATTACTAATATATGAAATTGAATCTTGAAATAAAGGGAGACAAATATAAATATAAATTACTATTAATTAGTTATTTTATGTTTATACAAAACTTGATTAGATAATTAAAAAGCTTTTTATAAACGACTGAAAATGTTAACACGATTATATATATATATATATATATAATTGACTGACTTTAGATAACAGTTGATTCCGTAAGAAAAGAATTCCTATTATGTAGTAGAAATTTCAGGGGTGAAACTAAAATTGTAATCGAGATTGAAAAAGTTTGAAGAATAATACCAATTACTTATTTATACTCACACCCCGTATTTCCATATAATAGAATTTTCCGATCTTATTTTATGTTTATACGGAAAAGGAGAGTAATTTATGATACACTTTTGGAAACTCATATAGACCAAATGTTTGATATAAAGAACATAGTTTCCAATTTCGAATAATATACCGAAATAAATAATAGAAGATTTTATAAATCAGATTAGGTCCCATACATGAAATAACAGAGTGTACGAGGAATGATTGAAATGTCATAAAAATTTTCATTTCCGTTTCTCTTTTCAGAACATCCCAAACAATGAAAACAATCAGCGTTCTCGGCGCTTTCTTAGGAATCTGCATCGCAGTATGTATCGGAGAGAGACCTGCTGAAAAAGATGTGGAAATGGAAAATCTCCAGAAACTAGCCCTGGCAAACAACGAGCTCGCTTTCAACCTGCATCGGAAATTGGCATCTGGGTCGTCTAAAAACGTGTTTTTCTCACCCTTGAGCATTTCCACGGCTTTTGGCATGTTGCTTTACGGAGCAAGAGGAAGTACAGCTGAGGTAAGATGAAGGAAGTTGATTCTTAACATTATCTTAATGCGAAAAATAACGCTTACCCGAAATCCCAAAATAACAAGATTTTATTTCGAATATTTGACTTTATTATGATGAGTTATACAATTTAAAAGATATTTTTGCGATTATTTCTTTCTTCTGAGATATATTAGCTATCTAGAACAAAAATACGGTCACTATTATTGTCATTTTAAAAAGTTGCATTTCATTCTTAAACCATAGTTTATAATAATCCATTAAATCCATAGTTTTTAAATCTTAATAAAAAGTTTATAAAGAGAAAAGAGTCATGCAGCAAAGTTCAATTATACTTTGTCGTGGAAAGTTACATAAAAGCGCGTCTATTGCTTTGGCTTGTTAAAACTAACAGTCTAAAACTTGCCTTATAATATCTAGCCTATATTTCCTATATAATATCCAGCCTTGCCTATATATAATTTTATACCATAACAAAAAAGGTGGGTTGAAGGGGGAAGTTTAGGTAAGGTTTTTTTTACGTTTCAATACTGGATTCCTGGCCTAGGGATAGAGCATATATAGGTGCCGATCATCCAATAATTCTTTAGAAATACTCCCATTAGTCGGCCGTCAACCGTGGGAATATTTTCAAAACGTCCACCCTCTTATCAGAACCTTCACAATACACAAATATTCGCATCTGGAGGTTTTAGCCCTTCTTTCTTCAATGGGTCGTAAAACGCATATGTTTTTCATTATTGGAACTTTATCCTAGTTTGGTTGGTCCATAGAAAAAATAGTCCCATTTGGGGGTTTGAAACAGTTCCATTTTTCAAAGGGCAGCCATCGCATGTCTTTTCCCATATTTGACTCCCCTCAAGTTCAAAGGGCAACATCACAGCTGGAGAAACACAATGCGCACCAAAGGAAGAATCCCCTCACAACTGGCCAGAAGTAACAATGTTCGCACATGTGTCTCTTCAAAGTGAGACAAGTTTAACGACTTCTTTACATCATCATCACTTTAAAATAAAAGACTATAAATCAGAATGGGAGAAATAAGCTTAAAGATTTAGAAGCATTAATAAACTGTAAAAATACTATTACCTTTTAGAGGAATTATAAAAGAAGTATTTTTAACTATCGAATTTTAAGATGATTTAAATTTAAAATTTATAAACGTAATTTTTTGAAAAAAAATACAAGGATGTTCTTTTGATTCGATCGAAAATTTGAAAAAAGTGGTCTTGGTACAGAAAGGAATTAAATTTTTCGGATCAATATTTTTTTTGAATAAATTCAACTCTTCGGTAAGAAAAAATAGGATCGAAGTAAAATGACTATGTATAATTTTCTATTGTTCCATTATTCGGGAATAAAAATAAATTTTATTCTAAAAACGCTCTGCAATTTAATATGAGGCTTACATACTCATTATTATCTTCATTCTTTCAATACCAAGATTTTATTTCAAATATTTGATTTTAATGCATCATATATGTTAATAAGTGTTTAAAGAATTTACTTTCTAGGTGTGTTTCACAACTCTGTAAAAGTGAAAGGGAAAAATGAAAGTACAGTAACTTTATGACTTTTTCAAATTTGCGTTTTATCCGTAAAACGTAGAAGCAACATTGAGTTTTGACACGGAAGAGCACACTAAATAACTTTTATTAGTTTAACTTATTGCACGGATCATCCCAAATATATCACTGTAACATGCAGAAAGATGCTTGAACAAATAAAGAGAGAGGGACTTGAAAGTTTATCACCAAAATAAAATATTTATTAGGTTTTTATCACCTAAATAAAATGGTATTAATTTAGTAAGATCATTTAAATTATTAATTTGAGACCAGGATTGTTTGGTTGGTCGAGCGGTGGATTTGCATCTCATGGTCTCAGAGTTCAAACCCGTCAGCCGAAGACTCCCTGTGCGTGTGTGCTGGCTAGCGCACGTTAAATTTGTCGTGGTTGAAAAGCCACTAGAGTTACTGCACGTTAAATTTGTCGTGTTCGAAAGTAATGCCACTAGAGATGCTGTTTCAGAGGTGGTCGTCCTTTATTACGATCTGTGTATAAATAAATAAAATGCATAAATAAAATGAGTCCTGTGAAAAGGGGCGTGACGTGTGTGTAGATGAGGCGTACTCCTGGCCCTTGTTAGCGCTGCCGAAAAACAAAAGACGCTCAATCGGCTGAAATCTCGTCAACCCTGTCACCGGGCTTGAAAAGGATTATAAGTAATAGCAACAGCAAATTAGAAATTTATAAGTGTCATTAACCTGTAAAATAAGTCGTAGAATGGTACGCAAACTATATTAATTTTGTAATAAATTTAAAAACATAATTAATAAAATACTGATACTTTTATATTTCGTGGAAATTTTTGCAATTAGCATCAAAAGTGCGTTTAATACAGAAATAAAGTAAACTTATTTTTATAGTTAATTATTCGAAAGTATTAATTACTGTTTTAATTATTTTTATATTATTTTCTTAAAAAATCAGCTTTTTAGAAAGGAAAAGAGAGTTTCTAGAAAATAATTTACTTTTCTATTGAACGACGGTATTTTTCTATTAATTCTCAGAATGAAAAAAGAAATGATATTCTAAATTCTACTTTTTAAATACTCATTACCTCGGCATTCTCCCTAAAATAATAATGAATATTAAATTCGAAAATAAAAGATTATCGAGTATTGAAAATCGAGTGGTAAAACTCAACGAAAAAAAAAACTGAACTTTGAATTCACGAGCTCATTCATCAATCCTTTTTTTAGCGCAGAAAATTAAAGATATTTGAATTTTATAACTTTAACAACTACGTAAGCATGTAGAATATCCTTGGCCATAAGATATCCATGTGACTTCTCATATGCCTCCCTTCCTCCTCACCTAATAAGTTCACAATCTTGAACCCGATGTATTTCTAGGAAATTTTTTTCCCTAAATTTAGCTTGAAAATTAGAGATTTGTCATAAGGAATCAATACTAATAACAGATTTTAAATTTTAATTTTTTATATCAGAAAAAAATATTAAAAATACTTGTTGTCACTTATGGCGCTTGCCATAAACAAGCCTCGCTGATACACCAGCAGATTTTAAGCCGAAAGTATGCGTCTCTTTTTTAACAAGTAGCGCCATCTAGGGGCGACAGAACGAGTTTAGCTACACAATCGTCACAGTCGTCTCCACAGCCCCTTTTTATAGGCACACATCTCACAGACAGCACACAGAAAAAAACCATGCCCGAATCGAGACTCGAACCTGGGACGCCCTGAACACGAGGAAGACGCGCTACCTCTGTGCCAGAAAGCCGACTTAAAACAGTTTAACTTCATACAAATTTGTCTATGCGTCCTTAATATTTAATATGAAAATTGAAATTAAATACTATAATTACCTACCAATGTTCATGGGGTCTTCTGAATATCTCTTCAAGACCTAGTTACGTTGATTCACTCTGCCCCGAATATCTTTTAACGACTAAATTTTGCAATTTTTCTTACGATGTTGTTATAGTAAAAAGTTATTAAAAAGTGAAATCAATTCTATTTTTTATCTTGTAAGAACATGATGTTGTTTTTGAGACGAGGTGTTTAGCATCAACAAAAATCTGTGGACGAAAAATAAAAATTTCAATATCTGAAAGAACAGCACAAAAAATGCAGCAAATAAAACCTAGAAAAAAGTCATTTTGAGCTCGTGATAGTTAGAAATGCAATAAACAGGAAATGTGATATTTTTTAAACCATAAATGCAAGGCAAAGTTATTTTGCATCGTTTGCAATAACTAAAATGACTCATTCAAGGAAACAATTAAAATGAATAAAAATATAATTTAACTTGCACGAGCACGTGGTGCTTGGCCGATCAAGAAATGATGTTCTGACATGATACATTGAAATATGCATAGCAGATTTCATTTTAATCTTTATTATTTCGTTTTTAATACTTCGCTATTGTGGTTTCGATTTTTATCATATTCACCGTCCTAAAGGTATTGTTGTGCAAGTATTTAATTACAATATCACAACTACTATTAGTTATATTTAAAAAGACAATAAACTGACCTACTTACATAGATTTTCTGCTTTTTTTACAGGAACTGAGAAAGGTTTTGGGTTACGAGAAGGCAAAATTGCAGAATGATGTCGTCCATGACACTTTCCATCACTATTTTAGCGATGTCCTGAAAAGTAGAAATTCCTCAGACGGTTATGTTTTGAACTTTGCCAATGCCATTCTTGCTGACAAAAAGTTTGAACTGCTCAAGGAATACAAAAGTAAAGTGGAGGAGTTGTATAGAGCAGCTGTACGCAGTGAAGATTTTTCGAAAGACGCCTCTAAAATAGTTACCGAGATCAACAAGTGGGTGAAAGAAAAGACACAAGGAAAAATCGAGACACTCTTTGACAAGCTGAGTGCGGACACTGTTCTGGTTTTGCTGAATGCAGTGTATTTCAAGGGCACCTGGAATAAGCCATTCGATCCTAAAAGAACAAAGGATGGCGTTTTTTACAATAACGGGGTGGAATCGGAAACAAAGTAAGAAATGTATTTTCTAGTATTTCGTATCAATTTCTGTTAATCGTGATAATATACAGCCTATTGACGAGATGAGTGCTTTCTTATGGCACTACTTGCCATGGACAAGCCCGCTGAGGTAGTCAGCGATTTAAGCCTAAAAAGCTTCTCTTCGTTTTTATTGTAGCACCAACTAGAACCAAGAATACGACTTTTGCTACACAATCGTCTCATTCGCTTGCACAGCCCCTTTTTACAAGAGGGAGGGGCACTTATACACCTCTTACAGATAGAACACAAAAGAACAACCATGCTCGAACCGGTACCCGAACCAGACCGTATGAAAGACGCGCTACCCTTATGGCAAGACGCCAGCCGAGATGATTGCTGCTTGTGATGATGCTTTCAAATCTTCTAGAAAGAAAAATAATTTTACAAATATTACTTTGTTCGATGATGATTCTAAAATTATTAATAAAAGATAATGTATTGCCGAATTCCAGAATAAAGATCGAAATGTTTGCATTGCTAGACGTAAGAATCTTATAGCATTATAACTCAAACAACATTATTTGTTCGGTAAATTTCGGTTTCCTCATGTAAAATATATAAAAAAGCAGCGATACAAAACAGAAAGCCCATAAATAATGAATCCATGAAATATTGCTGACTATTCGAGACACCTGCATAGTTGACCGAATTCTCCCGCCTGCATGTTCTTTTTGAGCGTTTTGTGCTGATGGATTATTTAAATCTGAGCTTGTGTTGCTCTTTATTATGGACACGATGTATTATTACCGTATTTACACTCGGTCAGTAATAAAACAAGTAGACAGCGCATGCATCGAAAGGCCGAAAAACGCTGTTCGATCGATGGCAGGTAATTGTTCCACTTTGACAACTATAAACCAATGTATTGTGTTTTATCTTACTGCGCATGCGTTTGTAGAATTTGGCAGGGAAAACACTTATCTTAGATCATTTCCGACATCTTTTGCTCTTTGTTGTTTCTAATGCGAGGTTGCGTGTGTGTGTTTTTATTTTATTTGCGAGTTATTTTCTGTATGTTAGATTATTTTCTATATGTTAGACATTTTTATTTTTATTTTTGCGCATTTCTTTGCGTAAATATCCAGAATTCTAATACAATATGCAGTGAAAATGAAAAATTTAAAAACACCGAAATAGCAATTTATAGTCAAGCAATGAATGCTTGAATTTATCTGCGGCAAACATAAATCAGGTCCATTTTTAGCATTCGTTGCCAACATGCCATCTTATAACTGGCCGAATGTGATAACGAAATTACTGTACACAGGATTATTTTATGGTAATCTTGCTTAAATTTCAGCTTTTATTTATTATTTATTTATTTTTGTGCATTTGCGTAGAATAAAACATCAGTACTTACAATTCAACTTCTAGTATCTTTTGTTACAGTACACCTGCGAATGGTTCTCGTATAATTTCCGTAATGGGGTTGTTATCGAGGATAATTAGCATGTTGAAATGATAATTCAGGGTGGAACTGAAACATAATTAGTTGTTCTAAGAGTACTCATATCAAATTTATGACATTTATTTCCGCTGATGGTATATATTTTTGACTATGTGAGGAAAAAACACATCAAGGAGATTTAAGAATCAAGGTCCTTATCAAAATATTTAAATAATTAAAAATCCAATAAGCTAGCCTTCCAGTCTGATTTATTGTTGTGATTTCGTGTTTCCCACGAAAGCTCATGATCTGCAGATACGTTATCAATGTTGTTATCTGCCCTCCACCACCCTCCATTTTTAGAAAAATGATAATCTAGAATCATTTATGAATTGTAGCTCATGAAGATATTATCACTTTTTTCATCAATTAATAATTGCACAGATATTTTTAATATCTTCTATGACATTTTAAAAAGTAACTTTCAGACTGAATTACCTAAGTAATAACTGCTTAAAATATAGCTTTAATTTCAGGCATCGTCCTTGAATCCAATAGTAGATATTTGAAACGAAATCGGCTTATTTATTGAACAACGACGATACATTTACTGTAAATTTTATTTTATTTTCTAGGAATGTGCCGATGATGCACATGAAGGAAAGACTCCCAGTGGCCATTTCGGAGGATTTGAGAGCTTTAGAACTGTGTTACAAAGGGGGAAATGTCAGTATGTTGATATTGTTACCAAATAAACGAGATGGACTTAAAGCCCTCGAAGAGAGTCTCACCCCTGAAAAACTAGCGAAGGTCCAGGAACAGATGCGCCTTTTAAAGGTGTTATTCAAATTGCCAAAGTTCAAGCTGGGATTCGAGGAAGAGCTCTCTGGGCACTTGCAAGCTCTCGGTGCCAATCAAATCTTCCGCGGAGGAGCGGACTTTTCTGGAATGACTCCTAGTAAGGATGTGTTTGTGAGCCAGGTCCTCCAGAAAGCCGTCATCGAAGTGAATGAAGAAGGTAGCAAAGCTGCTGCGGCGACAAAAATTAGAATACCGAAAAGTAGACCTTTACTTTTTAATGTGAATCATCCCTTCTTGTTCGCCATTGTAGAGAAAGGTAGCAAGAGTAACATGGTTTTGTTCTTGGGCCGTATAAATAATTTGTAAAATTACATTCTAAACTAAAGAAATATGTGCCCTTACCTGTTTTGTAATAATAATTTATAGTTATTATTTGTGCATGTAGTGTTATATTTGACCTCTGTATTGAAAAATAAAAATGTTCGATCCTTAAGACTCTAATTTAGTCACAGTAGCAGTTGATTGATAAAGTAAAAATCATTTAGACAAATTTGAATGTTTCAAAGATTAGTGCATTCTATATGGGTAGAAATATCAAGCAAAATATGTTATCTAATTAGAACGCAAGGTCTATTAACCCCTTAACCAGTTTGCCCGTACAACGTACATGTATCTATTTTTCGAATTTTGATAGTTGTAAACAAAAAATAAATCATTCAAAACAATTATAATTCAATAGTAAAATGACTTCGAATGCGTAGATAAGTCAAGTATTCCATGGATTTCCATTTTAATCAAAATAAGAAGATATTCTCAAAATAGAAGGTGTCATCTTATTAGATAGTAAGGAAAACAAACCAGTTAAAGGGTTCAGAAATTAATTTAATAAAGTAACTTTAAGCAATGATGTTTCAGAGTGTTGTCAAAAAAAAATAGGAGCTTCAGTTTGGCAGACATAACATAACTGTATATTTTTCATACTTTATGGAGTCGTATAAACGTGACAACAAAACTTGAATTGGTGTTCAGAAAGTAATTGCCTCAAATAGCAAATTTTAACTGGAGGCATTGTTGACTAATGATAATCATAGATTAAGACTGATGTTTTTAAATGATACTAGACTTTAAAATACATTTTCTGCTTATGCCTTTATTGAATTTCATTTCTATGCCTATAAGTGGTTCATTTATGCTTATAAAATAAAGTATCTTCTCATGCGTGTTTTTCAATGTACAAATACACTGAAAATTGAAACTTACAGACAAAGAAGCTGAAAGTAATATCGGAACTTGGATTTTAAAATGTTATGTATTTTTTTTGAGGTGGAAGATTTTAAATGAGAGTTTTGTGGAGGGCCTCATGCGTTAGATCATATTAATGAAATGATTTTAGAAAGAAAATCTGTACACCTTCGAAGAGAAAAAGTAATCTCCATTTTATTAAAAAAAAATTGCATCGTTAATGTAATTTACTGTATTTTGAGAATTTTTAAATATCAATCACCTTCCTCCCAATATTTTCAGAACAGAACCCGAAATTCCTACGTAAAGGAAATTTAAATTCCTTTTTTTTTTTCATATTTTAAAGTATTGTTTGGAAATTTCCCTCTAAATTAAACCACTTTAATTTCATATTTTTAAAATTAACTTTTTCTTAATGAGTAATAAAAGATACTTTTCATCGTTAATTATATATATATATATATATATATATATATATATATA